>JBBYHL010000009.1:7789567-7800380 GCA_038381835.1 Adansonia madagascariensis | reverse complement strand
GATACTATTAGATTTGAAAATTTGAGTTATTTGGCTTTTTTTGACTTTTGAGTTGTTGGATTTGGCTTTAAATTGTACGAACCTTCTGGAAATTTATTTGTCAAATAAGAGAGAGTTATAAATTTTCTAAGACAAGTATCGATACCAGTATTGATACTTTGAAATCAAAATTAAATTTAACTTTGCATGACACTAAATTATCATTACTTTAAGATGAAGTCTTGATGCTTCTTGAGGAAAGTATCGATACCAGTGTCAATACTTGTGCTCAAGATTGAAATTCCAGCATATGATTTTTGATGCTCCAACAGTTATATTCCATCTCAATCAAAAGCAAATAGTCAAAAGTCATTCTCAAGACATAATGTCTCTAACACTTCCATGTGAAAAAATCATTAAGAAAACATTAAAAAAGAAATCATTTACCATGTAAGAAAGATTATTATCATACTTTTCATATTTATCAGGCTTTCAATTACTTCTTCATTGTTCTAAGCTTTATTTCCATATTATTCTGTATTCTTTTGTTATTCTATCTTCATCTAGTCTTTCCTTGTTGAGTTTAACCTTATAAACATTTAACCTATTAGAGGTTCTCTATGTTTACACAAACACCTTTTAAAAAGGAAAATGTCACTGCAAAAGCCTTAAAAGGTAGAAAAGTTCTATTTAAGCTTTAAAAAGATAGAGGGGTAGAGTTTGATATCTAAGTTTTGTAAAAGATAAAGATTATAAAGGTTATACTTTGTCCTTGAAAGGCATCAATGCAAGTTAGTGAATTGGGGACCCCTCAGCAAGTGAGGCTAAGGAATAAGACTTAGGTACAAAGTTAAACCTCTATAAATTGACAAGTGTTTGATTATTCTTTCTCTAATCATTTACTTGTTTTATTTGCTCATTTACTTGCATTTTAAGTATATTAGTTAAATTTCTCAATATCTTTATTCATGCTTTAATTTTTTAGTTAAGTTTTGAGAAATCAATTTACCCATTATTTATTTACCACAAAAGCTAAAAAAACATAAGAGTTTAACTGATTAAGATTTTAGGGATAATTTGTCATTTATAGTAAAATGTACATATTTTATGGTAAGATATACATGTATTTACTTATCCCAAAAAAGGATATGCATATATTTATAGTAAAATATACATATGCTTTTATGTATTGCTGGTGTATGCCCTTGAATCAATCAGATTAGGTCATGAGATACATAGTTAAATAACAACATAAATGTTACTAAGCTTTAGTTTTCCTTCTTGTTAGTGGTGTGATTGACACTCATGCAAACACTAATTGGATAAAGCCCTTGAGACACAATGGCCTTGCAAAGTTAGTAAACCATTATGATGATGAGATCCTTATGCATCACAATTGTGTTTTTAAAAATGTTCCTAGTCATCCTATTGTCAAGACTAGGCATTGACAATGCATAGAGACTAGCATATGCTAAGCCTCTATGCATTGAATGCATGCAACCCTTTGATCTTATAGAGGTTGAAGTATACTAGATACTTAGGGATAGCGTATGAGTTTTATTTTGTAGAAATAAGGTCATTGAACATGGCCCGAATAGGAACTCTATTTGGTATAAGTCACTCAAGTGTCTCTAGAATATAGAATATGGTTTCATGTGCTAGACGTGTATAATAATCTTTAGACTTATGATACCAGGTCATCTCGTATGAAGAGTGTTATGCTTTGATTCCATCAGAACCAAGTCCACAATAAATGGATGCTTATGGTAGGGTGGTTTTGGGTATAGCATGAACCATATGGTAGATCGATAAGTGATCCAGAGAGGATTCACCCCTCTGAGTGACATTGGAGACATATCTCAAGTGTTCTTAACCGTGGTTGATTAGATTAAAGTCTCTAGCCAGAGCATAAATGAATTATAAGGAATAGTTCTTTATAGATCCATGAACATAACCATGAGTTGTAAGAACGAATATAGATAGAGGTTGGAATAGATACTGTACCATGCTCATCTTCAATCTGGTATATATGATGAAAAGGCTGTACTACATTGATAGGCTGATTACTAAAAAGTTTCTGTAAAGTCACACTGACTCTTTAACATTTAGGGGGTCAAGATGGATTGCTACATCTCACTCTTGATCTATGAACATGATCAATAAGATTGTTTAGATTCATTGTCAACATATTGGGAACCTAATGGGTTATACACAATAAGGTAGATCTGTTAGATTAAACGCAAGATTTAATTAAGTAATTAAATAAAAGGTAATTTGAATGAAAGACGTAATTGAATAGGTTCAATTATTTGAGACAAAATTAGATTTGTGAAATCTAGATTTTGTTACCTAATTAACACATTAACAATAAGATTATCTTATTTAAATGATGTCTAAATTAAGACAAAAAATTATAAAGATGGAAAAATCTTAGTTCTAGTTGAAATTGGAGTTCACCTCGACTCTGGATTTGATTGAAATCAAATTTCCTATCTCATGATTTATTTATTATCTCTTTTAATATTATTGTAATATCAATTATTTGATAATTAATGTTAAATAATATTAAAATTAGGTTAAAAATAGTTTTAACTAAATTTAGGATTTTATAGTGATAAAATCCATAATGATATGTAGATACTAGATAACTTGCATTTCCAAATAAATAATTATATTTGTTAAATAAATATTATTTATTTATTTAGATAAATAAAGAATTGAATTAATTGGATTAAATTCATGGCAACACAAGTCTAGCCTAAAAATACTAATTATTGTGCCATTTAAAAAGAAGCCTAATTTTGATGGATATTCTAGCCAAGATGGGAGGAGAGTTGGCTGACTATTTAATTAACCTAAAGAAGGAAAATAAGCTCAACTTGTTTTGAAAGTTTTAACTAGGTCAGCTATTCCATTCTAAATCTAACTAGGAGTAGGATTGAGCTAGTATATAAAGATATGATGGCCTAAAGGCTTTTAAGAGAGTTTTAACCTAATTTCGAGATAAGAGGCTGCTGAATACCTTGAGAAAATATATTTTATTAGATAAAACTTAGTTTTTCAAATAATATTATAGCTACACCTAAACCCTGGTTTATGCACCTCCTCCCTAAGAATACTTATGCTTGGCGCAAACTTCCTTTATTTCCTTTTTTTGATTCTTGATTAATTCAAGATTCTTAGTTACCTTTTGATTTAAGGTTAACAACCCTTTTAGCTAGCACTGGAGAACCATCGGGCCTCAAAAAGCTTTCAATAACTACCTATACGGATAACTGTTAGAAGCAGGACACGTGTACTGCTTGTGATCTTCAAGAATCTTTTAAGAAATTAGCTTTTTGGAGTTTTGCTTTTAGATTTTGACTAAACAAAAGGTAGATTTTGACTAAACAAAAGGTAAATTTTGATCATATGGATGATTACATCTTGATTCATAATTTTAAAGATTACTACATGTAAGTTTCTCCCTAAAAATCTATAGGGAAGTTCGATTGTTCCTTTATTCTCTATTTTCATTATGATTATATTTATGTTTTATTGATTTTTGAAATCCAATATATGCATGAGGCTGGACTTCACTAGGAAAGAGTTCCCTTCATGTACATTATGGTTTCGACAATATATACATATTTTATAATAAAACGTACATATGCTTATAGTTTGATAAAATGTACATGTAGTCATGTTATATGAATGTGTAAATGACTTATTTTGTTGAAGCATGTCTTATTGATTATGTTGGATTTTTAGTTATTTTAAATGGAAAAAATGATTAGATGAATTAATACCTGGATTTTACTTATTTTAAATGAAATGGTTTTTAAATTTCATTTCTATCTATATGGTTACATGTTTGATCCAAGAACTAATATTTTGATAATTTGGTTAATATGGGTTATGGTAACACTTGTTAAGAGTCCATATATTTAGTCGACATCTAAGTTCGCATCCTCCACCACCATCATAGTCAAGTTTTTGACCAAAGCATTTCTCATGTATTTGTAACATTAAAGTTGTAAGTCAGCTAGATGTACCATGTTTGTAGTTATTTATATAGATTTTTAAACTTAACTTTTATATTTTTAATGAAGTTTTATAGTTGTTTAAAACTCGATTGTAGTTGATCCATGGTTGGAAATATTAGATTTTTTGATAACATCTATTAGAAAATAGATGTTTGAAAAGTCTGATGTGGTGGATGGTAATTGAAATAGGATGTATCACTTAGTTATGAGAAATGATTAATCTTTTTATAGAAGTCCTAAAGAAAAGGATCTGGTGTGAAAAGGAAAATGAATGAGAATAACATCAATGCCTTAAAATCTTATTTTGCATTATGGTTAAATCTATTTTAGTTGTGGAGGCTAATCTATGAAGTATGAATAACATAATCTTTTTTCATAAATGACTAATCAGTTTTTCATAAAAAGATTGATATTTTTCACCTATTAAAGTAGACATTTTAAGTATGGGTCATTGAAATATAGCCAAATTAACTTATTTGTAACTTAAAGGGTCAATTTATTTTTTATAAGTGTTGTTTCCTTAGAAAAATCTATACATTAAATGGATCGAACCTTAGAAAAAGGATCAATCTCTTTTCATAAAAACAGTATGTACTTGTAGTATTACTATATGTTCTTAGTAAAAACTATATTTGTAACTTGGAGGATCAGCTCATTTTCTTTAAAGGTATACATCCATATTGTTTTTACTATATGTACATATAGTTAAGTTGCATGTATAAATTATTTTAACTCTATGTATATACTATTTTATTCAAAAGAATCAACCCCTAACAAAGTGAACCAACTCCCTATAGTACTTTCGGCTTAAGGAGTCATTTTCTTTGTTGGAGGGGTTCAATTTGTCTTTCTTAAATTTGTGCTTTTTTTTGTTCTTATCAATTCTAGGTTATACATACATATTATTTTTACTATATGTACATATTATATTTACTATATGTACATAGTGTTTTATTCGAAAGAATTGACCTCTTTCAAAAAATGAACCAACTCTTTATAGCATTTTTGGCTTAAGGAGTCAATTGATTTGTTGGAAGGGTTAATTCACTCACTAAAATTTATACTTTTTTATTTTTATCAATTTTAAGGTATACATGCATATTGCATATAGGTATACATATATAAATATTATTTTATTCAAAAGAACTGATCCCTTCACAAAGTGAATAGACTCTTTATAGTATTTATTTTGCCTAAGAAGTCGAATTCCTTTGTTGAGGGTTTAGTTCTCTTTCTTAAATTTGTGCATTTTTGTTATCATCATTTTTATTGTTTTTACTCTGTGTACACATAATTTTATTTGGAGGAACTGATCCCTCCATAAAGTGAATTGACTCCTTGTGGCATTTTAGCCCAAAGAATTAGTTCCTTTGTTGGAGGGGTCGATTCTCTTTCTTAAATTTGCACATCTTTTGCCTAAGGAGTCCATCCCTTTCTTGGGGAGGTTGGTACTCTTTCTTAATTATTGCAGTTTTGGCCTAAGAAGTCGATTCCCTTTTGCTCGGGGTCAGTTGTATTTCTTAAATTTGTGCATTTTTTACCTTGTAGGAGAAGAACCAATCCCATAAAGAAAAAGAACCAACCTCTTCACAAAGAAAAATAAAAAGAACATACCTTAACTTTCTTGTACATTATTTGGTAGCACTGTTATAGTAAGAGTTTTATTATGAAAGAAAACATGTACCAAAGATACTTTTATGAAAGAAACTTTTAAATTTTTATCCTTTAAATAGCTTATTTAGCTTGATTTAACATTTTAGATTAGCAACATTAATTCATGAACCTAGACAAATGAATAAATGAATTGATCCTAAAAAAATCCATTGATTAGATAAATCCTTAATTAAAAAGTTTGATACTTTATTAAAGAGGATTGATCCATAATTGAAAAGGATTGATCCTTAATTTCCATACTTTAATTTCAAACTCCACAAACACAATCAATCTAACCTTTATGAAATGATTGATTCGGAGTCATTCATATTAATGTTCAACATGGACCTTTGGAATCATAAAGTAATAAATATTTATGAAAAGGATCTCATCTTTGTGACAAGTTTATTCTCATTTTTTTTTTTAGAGAAAATAGAAAAACAGAAATTTATTGATCTTGTTCAGTTATACAGCCGGCCATAACAATTTTAGCTATTACATGTGAGGTTTCCTCCACCCAAATATTTTCACCTTCTACGTTGATCCCCACCCTTGCGAAACCATGAGCTGCTAAATTAGTAGATCTTGAAACATACTAAGCAAAACAAGAAGAAAAAGTCAACATGGCAATCTTTGCTTCATCAATGATGGGTCCCAATGAAGAAAAGTCTGGTTCAGTACTGCAGAGCTTCTTGATCACACCCAAGGAGTCGCCCTTAAGAATAATTCTATCAAATCCCATTTCACTAAGCAAAATTCAATGCTCTAGCTACTACCATGGGTTACACTAGGTCAAGATTTGATACATGGAGAATCTTGTCTAAGGTTGCCCTCATTATTGCCCCGGTTTCATTTCAATGATCACCTCTAATCCGCTAATTTTACTGTTCACATTTAGGGTCCCATCAAAATTAACTTTATAATACCCAACCCTCGGAGAAACCCACCTGGTAGAGACAAGATTGTAGGTTGGTGTGGTTCTAATCTGCGTGTTCTTGTGATCCTCCATATATTTTCTGATAAAAACCCTTGTTTCGTGTATATTTCTCCTTACTTTACCTTTCAGCTACCGATTTTTATTAGTCCAAATTGTCCATAGAGTAACGAGGAAACGTTGCATTTGGTCATCAATGAAAGAGGAACTTACTTGAGTGAACCAGGCTACAAAACTTATGTTGCTATCATCATCATCATCAGATTGCCATGCTTGTCCCATATATGACCAAATACTTGATGCTTCAGGGCAGTCCCTAAGTGCGTGTAATGTCGTTTCTTCAGTGGAACCGCAACAGAAGTATCCACTTTTGTTTGACTGGTAAAACCTCATGGCATGCTCTCTAAGCCATAATTTTGATTTTATTTGGGACTTTTGCAAACCAAATCTTTCTCCAGTCAGTTCTAACCACACTGATGGTTGGTTCCATGGAATTGGCTATTTCGAAGTTCTGCTGTTGACAAAGCAATTTGTAGGTGTTTTTAGTAGTGTATTCTCTTGTGTTGTTGTAATGCCATACCATTATGCCAGGTCATCTTTCAGTGCTAATAGGTAACCCACATATAATCTTTGTCACTTCTTGAGTAAAAGGCTGGAAATAAGTTCAAGGTTCCACTTTTTTGCATGTTCATCCATTTATTTCCTCATTGCTGCATCTTCATTCAATGTTCGCATTAGTGATTGGATTAAAATAGAGTGCTTTCGGGGTAGCCACTTGTCTTTCCAAATCTTGATTGTTTCAACATTCCCTACTCTCTATCTCATCCCCCGTTGTAGTATTTTCCTAGCTTTCCAAATACTTTGCCAAGTGAGCGACAAATTCCTTCCTAGTTTTGAGTCCAAAAGCAAAAGATTAGGAAAGTTTTTCACTTTCAGGACTTTATAGGCCAGTATAGACATTTGAGTCAATAACCTTCATCCTTGTTTACCAAGTAAGGCGATGTTGAACAACTCCATATCCTTAAACCCCATGGCTACTTCTTACTTGGTAGTGCACATTTTCTTTTAGCTTAACCAATATATCCCTTTATTGTCTTTATGTTTCCACCAATAATTGCTCAAAATAGCTTTTAGCTTCTGACATAAAGTTTTCGGTAACCAAAAGCAATACATAGCATAATTCGATGTTGCTTGTAGCACTGCTTTGATAAACACTTCTTTAGCCCCTTGATAGAGACACCGATGACTCTATCCTGAATCTTGCTCTCTTTTATCTCTCTAAATGCCCATTGTTTCTTTCAACCTATCAAGTAAGGAAGCCTTAGATACTTCTCAGGATTCGTAGTTGCTTGGATCTCAAATATGCTATCCAGCACTTCTTTTGTGTTATGGTCAAGCTTGCCACTAAAAAATAGGGTCAATTTTTCAAAATTAACCTTTTGTCCCAAACTCTTCCTGTGAAGCTTTAGCCAGTGTAGCATCCTTAAGCTTTCACTACGGTTTGCCTTAGTAAATAACAAGCTGTCATCAGCAAAAAAAAAAAAAAATACATGATGTTTGGTCCATTCCTACTAGCTTTAACTGCATATAGTCAACCTTGCCTCTCTCTTTTTTTTTTTTTTTTTTTTTAAGAAGTGCCAATAAGCCTTTGGTACAAATCAGGAATAGGCATGAAGATAAAGGATTGCCAAGCCGGAGACCTCTACTTGTGCTAAACTCTTTAGTAATACAACCACTAACAATAGCCGAATAAGACATGAAAGTTACACACTATATAATAAGTTTGATCTAATTTGGGTGGAAACCCAATCGAACCATCATATCTCTAACAAAATGCCACTCAACCCTGCTATGAGTTTTACTCATATCAAGCTTGAATGCAAGGAAACCCTTACATCCCCTTTTCTTCAATTTCAAAGAATGCAAAAGCTCATATGCCACTAGGATATTATCAGTGATAAGTCAACCTGGTTTCAAAGCACTCTTTGATTCATTAATGCAAAATAGGAGCACCTTTTGCAACCTATTAGTTAACACCTTAGCAATAATCTTGTAATTAACACCTTGATTAGATGAAATTGGGAGACTCTAATAGGGATTGTGACTTTAAGGATTAATATGATGTAGGTTTTATTAATATTTCTAATCTCGTCACTCTCATTTAAAATTAAAAGACAAGAAGAGATCAGATCTTGCCTAATAATATACTAATAATTTGAGAGAAGAGAGTGGGCATACCATCAGGTCCCAGCGCTTTCGCTGGGTCCAGTTATTTAATGGCTGTAACAATCTCCTCAGCTTTGAATTCTACTATAAAAAAGGAATTCATCTCACTAGTAATTTTATGTTCGACAACCTTCATTACCTTTGCACAAGTCTATGCCTCTTGGGATTGGAATAGCTTTACAAGATAATCCATAAAAATTTCCCTTATCCATTTTCAACCTCACATCACCCACTGTTGCCATCCTCTAAGCCTGTAATGGCATTTATTCTTTTCCTTTGTGTTGCTTTCGATTAGAAAAAAGCATTATTTCTATCACCCTCTTGAAGCCAATTCATCCTTGAACGCTGTACCCAAAGGATCTCTTCTTTCTCTAAAAGTTCATTCAGCTTTGATGAGTTTGTTCTCCTTTAATAAACTCACATAATACAGGGGTAGCCTATTCAAGACCTGTAAATCTTTCTTAAGCTCATCTATTCTACCTTGGAAATTTTGAATTTTTTATTATGCCACTGCCTCAACTCACTTCCCGTTTTTACTAGTTTCTCAATCCTACGTCCTTGGTTATTCACTTTCCATGCTTCTTTAATGATTTTGCCACCGTCATTTTCTTGCACCCACATGGCTTCAGAGCATCTATGACGATTCCTTCCTTTTTGCCCGAGTTTCTTCCACAAGTATCAATTAACGCCACAAGATGTCAAACTACATATAGAGGAAACATGTCCTACCATAATTTGTTAGCTACACACCTATCCAATCTCTCTCTAATGCTACTGTTACCATCATTCCCTCATTTCCAGGTATATCACACCCCCTTTTATCCTAAAGCTTCAAACCAAACTTATCCAAAGCTTCTCAAAATTCTCCCATTTGTAATTCCTGATATAGACAGCTTCTCGTCTCTTCATGGGGCCATAGAACCTTGAAGTCCCCCATACATAGCTAATGTTTACTTCAGTTAGGAGCTAGCGGTTTTAGTATCTCCCAAGTTTCTTTCCTTATGCTTGAATTTGGTTCCCATATATCCTTGTAATTCTCCACTGCTTCTCCTCTCTTTCATCAACCACATCCATGTCTATGTGGTTCTTGGAATAACTATAAAGCTTTAGTTGTTCCTCTCTTTTCCATAGCATAGCTAGGCCTTCGCTGGTTCCCTTGGCACTAACCTTAAAACACACCTCTATCTCACATTTTCTTTTAATTCTATCCAGTTTACTCTCATGTGGTCTTGTTTTACACAAAAAGACTGCATGGGGAGTTTTTTTTTTTAGCAAAAGCGTAAGTGTTCTAATTGTTCATGGGTTCCTAAACCCATGGCAGTTCCAAGCTAATCATTTCATTAGTCTCGATAGGACTAGTCACTAGTCACCGCTGTTAGGATAAGCTCATTTTTTTTCCCACGCTATTTAGTTTCCTATACTTTTTTTCTTGGTTACTGTCATCCACAGAGAAACGATCATAAGTTCCTTTTGCCCAACAAACTGACTAGGCAAGCTAGTATGCTTGAAAATGCTTCTTGAAGATTTAAAGATCGAAGGAGATGAACCAATAAGACTTTGTTGTGAAAATAAGTATGCACCAAGCATTCCACAGGCAGACAAACATTTCATAATGGAAAAATTAGAAAATAACGTGATTTATACATTGTATTTGTTCATAGAATATCAACCGGTGGAGAATGGTGACAAAATGAACCTAAATCCAAAAACATGTCTAAAAAACTCGAGTTCAAACTTGAACTGAACCTAATTTGAGTAAAAAGTCAATAACTTAAATTAAAAAAAAAAAAAACCCGAACTCGAAATCTTTTGAACCCGAAATGGCCCGAACCTGAAATAACCAGAACCCGAAGAACTCGAATCTGAAAGAACCGAAACCCAAGCCCAACCCGAACCCGAACTCGAACCCGAACTTAAATTTAATACTAAAAATAAATATGATGAAATTATAATTAAATAATTTTTTATAAAGCAAAAACGTTAATTATCAATTTTA
>JBBYHL010000009.1:7767258-7778600 GCA_038381835.1 Adansonia madagascariensis | reverse complement strand
TTTTATTTTTAAAAAAATATATAATTTCATTAATTTAATTATAAATTTTAAAAAATTTAGTGATGATGCTTAAAATAATTTTTTATAATCTATTTTATATATTGGAATTCATCCAAATCACTTTTAAAAGTTTTTAACTTAAATTTGTAATGATTCAAATCGAAAAAGAGGTAGAATTTACAAATACTTATGGTTCATAGTTGAGTAATGTGATAACTAGTAAATTTTGATATGTATGTAAGGTATGACATAGGGTATTTTCATTGGTTGAGGTTGGAGAATAGATAATCACCCCAATTATATTTAATGAGATTATGGTACACAGTGTGGGTGGTTAATTTCATAGATGGTTAAAAAAATAAAAAAATTTGATTAGTGGGTAGTTTAATTTTTTTATAAAAAATGCATAATTATTTATCAACTTATATCATTATATGATTTTAAAATATTTATAAGTAATTTTTATTGGCTAAATTTGTATACGATTAACTTATGACATCTAAGTTGAGTTTTTATTTATTATTTTTTGTCCATTATTTTTTAATACACTAACCATTACATTCAAATGGGTTGGATTTTTCTTTATTATTTTTCCATCCATTATTATTTAATACCACCTTAATCACTATCCATAAATTTGATTTTGATTTAATTTTAATAATTCATAAGTGGATCTTATAGATATGAATAGTATTGATAAATGTATTAAAAAATAATAGATAAAAAAAGTAATGGATGAGAGTCTAATGCCATTCACATTCATGCATCCCATCTATGAATCGTGAAAGTTATAATTGGGAATAGTTATTAAACCTGTATTAAATAATAATGAGTAGAAAAGTAATAGAGAGGGGTTGGATGCAACTCAACCAACCCTTTTAATTTGGTGTAAATAGTATAAAAATAATTATCTTATATATCGATGATAAAAAAAATTCCACAAGCAAGATTAGTGGATAAGATGTGTGTTGTAAAGCATATTTAAAAAATAAATAAATAAATAATATGATAATTTTTTAATCTCGTTTGTAAAATTAAAAAACTTCAAATCCATAAATTACATAATTATATTTTAAAAATAATAAATAAATAAATAAAATACGTATTACTTCGTTAACCTTATTTATAAAAAAGTTTTATTCTACCTACTTATAAAATAATTATCTATAATATAATATTTGCACAGCAAGCAAATGGATGAGATTGTTTATTGATAAAATGGGTTTCCGGGTCCCACATTGGTAGGTAGGAGGCCCCATTCTGACCAAATGGCCTATTTGGGGGCGGCAGCTTGGGGGGGTGTGTTGGCGGCGGAAGGCTTTGACTTTCTCAGCCTATTATTGCTCTGGGATTCGAGGGTCAACCCAAGAAGTCCAATTACCAAAGGACTCGACGGTCAAAATTCCCATTATCGATAATGTATGAAAATGAAGGGTACAAAGGTGGGCTAACTTTGCCAATTCAAAGAAACAAATGCTCCAACATTTTCAACAGCACCATTGGGTGGGCCTGGGATATATGTAGTAGTCGCTTGCTACCCGCTTCTTGATATCGGATGTCATTAACGGCTCTCCTCGATTTTCAACCGATGAACCTTTAGAGCCGGTCATACATGATGTCAAATAACACTCGAAAAGAGGTGGGCAATTGAGAGCAAAGAGTGATGCAGAGAAACTGGTTGTAAACAATTAATTAACGTGTAGTATTTTAGTTTTTTAAATATAAATCAAAATCAAATTAATTCGAATTAAATTTTTACGAGTTAAAATCAGTTTATCGAATTTTTAAATTAGAAAATCGATATTTATAGTAATTTATGCTTTTTCAGTAATTTAAATTTTTTTTAATATTATCAAAACAATAACTAATTAAAAATAATATTGTTTGAATAATTATTATTTTTTAACTTATAAATCAAAAATCAAATTAAATATAATTAATTTATACTCAAACTTAAACCAAACCAAACATCATAAAAGTCAAACTAAAATTGAACTGAATACTAAAGTTCGAATAAGTTTTCGATTTTTCAATTTTTTTTCTCAGCTCTACTTGATATGATTATACTTTTAGGCTCTAGACTGGCCTTTGCCAAATAATACATTAAAATTTTGTTAAAAAGAGTTGGGATAAATAAAGCGCAGTTCATGAGTAATTCGATATTTGTTTATTTATATTCTAAATATGAATAAGATTTTGAAGTTCGTTTACATGAAGAAGCTCATTTATTAATCATTTAAAGTTTGTTTAATAAATCGTTTAAAAGTAATTTATTTTTCGATTATAATATAATTAATAATAATATTATTTATGTTTTATTTATTCATGATATAATTAATAATTTTATGTTTTATAATTTTTTATTTAAAACTAATAGACATATTTGTTTGTTTAAATTTGTTTAGATTTATACATTGACATATCTTTAATCATTCATGAACTTATTCGATTATATGTCATATTCGTTCAATACTCATGAACAAGTTCATTTAGTTTAAACTAATGAATAAGGACACACCTAATTTTAGACAGACGAACATGAATACAAATTGAAAATTTTTAACAAAAATAAATAAAACACGAATAAATTCAAAAATAAATAAATGAACATGGACGAAGATTTATTTGTTCAAACTTAATTCATTTACGAGGATAAGGTACAAATTTACCACTTTTACGTATGTCTTGATTCAAATTTATTACTCTTTTCATCCTATTTAAATTGTCATATTTTTACTTTCGTCAATTAAATTTATTCAACTTTGATCTCCTAATATTTTACATTTATTATTGATAAAAAAAATTAAAAATGTACATTTGAATTGAATACTTTTTAAATCTATGTTTTGTGAACTTTAATTAATTAAAATATTTGTGCCAAAGCCAAACTCATCGCATTGGACTAAACCCCAAGCCAAGTATCGAACCAGCAAAGCATACTTCAGCAAGACGGTTAGACGGCAACACCCAAATCTGTGGCCATGCTTTTTAATTTATTTGTAGTCAGAAAAAAAAACAATTGGCATCGTTCATCCAACAACCTCACAACTTGTTCTTTAAGGATTGTGATAATCCAAAATTATTAGGCGGAAAAAGATGACAATGCAGGCATATTGATGGTAAAAGTTCAAACATTTTACACCATAATATATATATATATATATATATATATATATATAAACTCAGTTTATCAAAATATGTATGCATGTTATTCCTCATTGAAGTTATTTTATCACTTTCATTTAATTCATTGATTGTTCCAAAATTGATCGTATAAAATTAGTAGAGTTTCGAATTCAAAGCTTAACTTAATTAGTTCATATATTCATTTTTAAAAGATAGCATTTAATAAGTTAGGAGTTTAAATCTTAATATCTCTAATCGTTTTCTTGTCGTTTTGATCTATTGGTGGTAAATTTTTTAACTTCACAAACAGATTAAAAAATTTGTTACATGCTTTACTTTAATTGTTTTTTATATAAATAAAATCGTAACCTGAAGTATAAAAGAAAGCTTTCAAATACTAAGATTCGAACTCAAATTTATTACATACCATTCTAGCCATATGAACTAATGACGCTGAGCTCTAAGCTCCAAATTAGTCTTTATTAACTACAAGAGCAAACTATCCAAAGAAAGTTATTAAAAATAAAGACTTTACATCATATTAAATATTAAGTGATTGTTTTAACATGATCTTATACTTCCTACCAAATTATTTAAGACCTAGTGCCTTGGGCTGGCAGGTGAGGAAGTTAAAGAAGTTGGGAAGGGGGAAAGTACATCTATTAAAACTTTAATTCTTTATGCAACTACCCTGCATCCCTTCTCAAATTTCATATTAGATTGCTAAGATTACCTTATTTTATTCCAAATCCAACCAACCAACCAACACATACCACTAACAAGCTCATTCCGAAGGACAAAACTTTCCGTCACTTAACTTCATTCTCATAGCAGCGGTGAGCAATAGGTCCATTCGATTTTGAAATTTTAAAATTTGAATAAATTTGGAGAATTGATCAAAGTATGAGAGAGAAATCAAACTAATCAAACTAAAATTAATCAGTTCGTTTCGATCAATTATTTCGGCTTTTTATTTATATTTGCTTGGATGGGGTTGGATAATATTAATTGGGTTTGAGTACATTTAAATAAAAATAATATAATTTTTAATTGAGTGTCAGATTTTTTAATCTGTTCAACTTAGAAATTAAAAAAATTTCAATAAAATAAACACATTAAACCGAACTATCTAACTAAATAAAATTAAAATCAAACAAACCAAATCAAATATATTAAATTTAATCAGTTATGTGATAAATTGACTTTGTACTCACCCTAAAGAGTGTAGGGAAAAGAAAGGAGATAGCTAGGAAAATCCTAGAGTGTAAGGTTTAGCTTGGATGATTCATCAACTCCTTGGAATTTATCTTAATTTCCTTTCAAATGGAACCGATGGAAATATGACAAAGACTTGAAAATGACACAAAAAAAGATCTTTATAAAGGAGACTATAATAAGACTGTTTTAAGTGTTCATAATAAAAGCTTTAATGATTTTTTAAGATCATATTCATATCTTTTAGTGCTGGATTTTCATTGTTTGATTATAACACCATGAACCCTTAGCTGATTTAAACCACTCATTATGGGATTTTTTTTTTTTTCATGTTAAAAACTGTTTATCATCACCAATAAAATATTTCTCAACAATGACTTTGATTAGATTGAAAGTTGTGTATTATATGGCCACCCCATAGAAACTGGGCAATTGTTTTCAAGATTGATATTTGGGTCATTTCATTGTCCACACTTCACCCTTTCACAATTTCATGGGGACGTGATGGAAACTTTGAACTTATCTCACTTCTATATTATATGTAAAAATTTAAATTAAATTGATATCATAAATCAATAAATACGGTTAAATATAACCACAAAACATTAAATACACATTGTTAAAAACCCGTCATCATATAATATCTCTTTTTTTTGAAAAAAAGTAATGGCCTAAATAGATTCATTTTATGATCAAATTGACAACATGTATGCAATCAGTGGCATAAGTTTAGTTTTTAGAAAATAGAGAAAAATTTTAATGTTAAATTTAACTTTTGGTGCAAAAACTAGAAAAGCATTTAGAAAGGGAAAAAAAAAGAAAATAAGAATAAATTGTCATAATATATTATAGATATAGTGTTGATGTAAGAAACATCATGATTTGTCTCTGTCTAATGACTAATGACATATCCAAATAAGTTAAAAATATATTAAAAATATATACTATTCTAATTAGTATAATCAATTTACAAATCATATATACATAAGTTTCTAGTTTATAGAAAAACTATTACACCAACCAAATTATATCATAATATACCTCTGACAAAGTAGGGTGGTTTTTTGCTTTTTAATTTGTTGGGATTAATCAATAACAACCAATAAAAACAAATTGAATGATAAAATGTAGTACTAATTAATTATTTTTTTACATAAACTTTTATGCAACTTATGGAGTCGAGCCTTGACCGACAGGACCTGCTATATGAGATCATTAAAAGTCAAAAAGACCGATATTCGGATGACCATATATTTATATTGCACTCTATTGATCCTATTTCTTTGTTTGGGAAATGTTATTTGGTTTTTAGCAACATAGATTGAAATTTCCCCTTGCATCTCAATGTTCACCTGTGGGAATTTCAAAACCCATTCCTATTTCCTACAATAAAATAAAAAATCAAACTTTAATTTCATTTCTCTAAACCAAGGAAAATTAAAAAGAAAGGGGTGGGGTTATTAAATTGGCTTCATCGAGGTTTGGGCTTTTTAATTAATTGATAATTAACACATATGAAATTTCAATGCACGTGGCGTTACTTGTTAAGACTTAGTACATAGGAACAAGTAGGCAATTAGGGCGAACCAAATCCGGCACACTACCCGGCTCCCCCCCCCCCCCCCGGCTTCTATTTGGACGCCTCTGGCAGGCTTCGTATTATAAAAGTCACCCAAATGATGTGAAAAGGATCAAAATCGGCGCATGCGTCCACCCATCCCCTTGGAGTTTGTAAATAAAAATAAATCCGGCTGAAGTTCACTGAATGACCTACTTCTATAATTTAAAGACAGAGCATTCGTAGTTTAAATTTATGATTAAATTGGATATTGAATTTTTTAACTTAAAAATAAGTAATTACTCAGCATATTCCAATTATCAGTGCAAGAAAGATAAGTTCAAGCTATAAAAAAAATTAAATTTGATTTAAAATTAAAAGTTTAAAGTTCAAACTGAGTTTTATCGAGTTTTATTTTTTAAGTTTAAGTATAATGTAAGATAAAATTAAAATATTTATATTCATTCAATTAAGTTTTGTTGAGTTTGATTAATTCTCATGCTATCAAACTTCATAATTTATGCTTAAGTTTAAGTTTTTTTAAGTAAATTTAAATAACAGACAAATATAAGTATTATTTTTACTATGGTAAGATTAATTAAAAAAATTAACTAAATTTATGCAAATGCAACTCAAATGAAATAGATTTAAAACCTTAAATAAGATAATTTTAAGTATAAATAAAATGTCATTTAAATTAATTTAAAATAATTAAAGTTGATTTTAAAAAATATATATAAAATAACATTTATGAGATACCAATTTCTAAGAAATTTGTGTAATAGTATTTTGTAAGTAATTTCTGGAAAAAAAAAAAAAAAGAAAAAAACAAAGAGAAAGGTTTAATTTGATAATGATGAAAAATCCGACCGTTACAGGGTCCTCTGTGGCAGGGGCCCCACCACTAACCCAAACAGGGGCTGGCGGGTCGGGCACATAAATCAACGAGAGACAGGCTGTTATGAAATGCCACATGTCAAGCAGAGAAAGGGACACGCTGGAAGGAATGTGGGACCGTAACAAGTGATAATACTGTGATCGAGAATCATATCATGTACTGTTACTATTATTGAATTACAGCTAATCAATTATAAGTTTAAATTAAATAAATGATTAAAAATATTATATTTTTTAAATAATAAATTTTTATATAATTTATATTATAATTGAATAATTTAAAGGTAAAAAACTTGAAAAAGATCCAACCAGTTTAATTTTTTATTATTTATTGAATAATTCAGGTTAAAATAATTTTAACTTTTAATAAAAAATTAATATTAAATATGTAACAAATATAATAAATAATTTATAAGAATAAACATTTGAGCTTTTATAGTATGGTTTTATTATAAATTTAAAAAATTACAAATTTGAATCTTATTTGACTTACAATAATATTTTTAAAATATAATTTTTTTTATTTTTTTAATTTTTATTAATTAAATTAATTTTAAATCAATTTAAATAATATTTAATTTTACGTATAACATCAAACCAAATAAACTGATTTAATTTTCGATCACTCGAATTGATATAGAAGTTTTTTATCACTTAAATAATTGCGGGTGAAATCTTGCGTATTTAGATTTCTGGTCCCGACCGTCATCCTCTCCGTTTTCCTACGACTCGGCCAACCTACCCACCCAACGGTCAGGTTCTCGGGGCTGTCGCTCCTTGGTTGTTGCTTGTCCCCTTGCCATTTTCTCAATCTTCCTTTTAAATTTAAATTGTCATTATATCTTTCTCGAGGACTGTTTGTTTGTTTTTTTTCTTTATTATGTAAATATAATAATAATAAAAATGCATTGGTCTGGTCAGCATTTGTTTCCTTTATTACCCTTCCGTTTTATATATATTTTTCTTAATTTTGTAATTTAAATTTAAGATTTTATTTCAATTTTTATATCTAAATTCATATAAAATATAAATTAAATTCAAGTGGTGATTTCATTTTTCCTATTTACTCTATCACATATGAATACATAAAATTAATATGTTGTACATAAAAATTTATCACATTCATTGTTCATTGAAGTTTTAACACTTCACCAATATAATTAAAAATTGTCACACTTTTATGATATACTAGTTACATGATTACATAAGTTAATATACTATTAGTATATATAAAAATAATTTTATTATAATAATATAGCACTAAGAATATTATGAAAATAATCTCATGATTAAATTAAGAGGATTTTCTTTCTTTTCTAAAAATAAAAAACTTTTGTCAAGCTTTAAATGATTTATTGGCAAATTAAATGGCTTTTTAAATCAACCAAAAGTGCAATAAATCAACTTATTTCAATTAAATTTGAATTTTTTTTAAAAAAAAAGGAATTTGAAGAAAGGGCAAATCCGTCCAACCAATAAAAAATAGGGAGAAAAGAAGCTGCCAGATATGCTCCAGGCGGGAATCAAGCGGCGTCAGATTAAAAAAAAAAGTTTATTCTAATTAATCATGATCTGTTTTGGCCTTTTTCTCTGCCATTACAGTTTAAGATTACAGTAATTAATTAAAAAATTTCCGATTTAATATATATATATATAATAAATATAAAATGACGTAAATTGAAGAAGAAAGAAGAACGAAAAGAAAGCTAGAAAAACAGCGACAACAACTCAATATCTTCCAGAAGTTTTTTTTTTTTTTTTAAAGAAAAGATTTGATTTTTAATTTTTTCTCTTTCTGTTACACTGTTTTGAAATTTAGCAGAAACGACGACAACACGCTGTCTGAAATCCGGTGATACGGACGATGGCGATGATGCCGCCGCATACTCCAACATAGTTTTATTGCCAAAGAGAAAAAAAGAAAAAAGGAAAGGGGAAAGCTTTCTTTTTTTGGTTTTTGTATTTAAATCTGGAAGAATATATTGTGGCCGTCCGGTTCGATTTTAATCATGGTGATGAAAGCGTGGATGGTGGTGGAAAAGGGGAGGAGGATCGTTCGGACGGCGTTTTTCATGGTGGCGATGTTAGCGTCGCTTCTAGCATCATCTTTGCCGGTGCTGGTGGCGATAGGCGACACCATGGTCCCTTTCCTTTTGCTCTCAAGCTTCACTTGCGTCACGTGCTACAGTTTCAAGGAACACTTTCGTCGTTACGCTTTCAAAAACTCCTTAACCGATATACCTCTAGTTTCCATCCTCAGATCTGCCATCATCATTTGTACGATTCTTATTTCCATTTTTTTTGATAAAAAATTTCAGGAAAAAAGGAATGAAATTAATATAATTTTCTCTTTTTCTTTTTCTTTTTTGGTTATAATTGGCAGGTGTATATTCGATGTGTGATGGTCCAGCATTATCCCATGGACCTTACTTAGGAACGGTTACTATATGTTCCCTCGTTTCGATTCTTCTACTTACAGTTAAAGCTTGTGTTTTCACCGTGAATTCGCAAATAGAGGCCGAGGCATCGTCGTCGGCTAATTCATTGGCAAGGCAAAGGCTTCATTTGAAGAAATCATGGGGAATGCCAGTTTTGTTCCTTTCGTCGGTAGTTTTCGCACTTGGTCACACTGTAATTGCTTATAGAACAAGTTGTAGAGCAAGGAGAAAGCTTTTGTTCCATCGGGTGGACCCTGAAGCTGTAAGTTCTTTTCTGGGTCAATTTCATTTTTGGGTTTTTCGTTATGTAAGCATTTGGTTATTCTTTGGCAACTTTTTTTTCCCCAGAGCCGAAAACCAAGTTGGTAAGTTAAAGGGGGAATTTTTCTGAAGACAAAATGCATGATTCTACTTAATATAGTATAATTATGTTTGAATTAGAGTTGATTTTCATTTTTTTTTTCATTTGTTTCTTTTTTTATAATTACGATATTTGCTCACTGAAGCAAAAAGCAAACAAATATTTTTTTTTTTTCAAAAATTCGAAGTTAATGTTTTAATTCTTTTGAGGAATAAAATGCTAGATTTTACGTTAATATGAAATGATTATGTTGGAACTGCTTTTTGCTTATTACTTGTTTGTTTCTTTTCGGTCAATTGTGGTTTCGCTTCCTACCATTTTCTTTTGTTTTTTAGCAATTATTTTAGGATTCTATCTGTTTGTTAAATGTAAGAGGGACATTCTATTTTTATGGACTTTTTTCCCCAATGTTTATTGAGAAAGAAAATGAAATGCCGAGGTTTAGTGTTAATTTTCAACTTTTATTGTTTCTTTTTTTTTTTTTTGGTAAGTGAATAATCTTTTACTGTTTATCTAATTATAATTGAATGAGTAGAGTTTGATTCTAGAACAGGTTAAACTAATGCAAGTGCGGAACTCTTTATAGCTATCATAGCTTTTGCTTCTGTATTAGGAGTATTTATATTTTCTTTTTGGATAGTAACATTCATGTTATTGCAGGTCCTTTCGTGCAAAAATGTTTTCTCCAGCTTCCAGAAGGTTCCACGATCTCCCACTCCCTCTGCAGGGAAGACTCCAAAAAGTGATAGCGAAACAAGGCGAAAGCCTTTTGGGCAATCTCGTGATGATGGGGAAATCCCTGTTAGATTACTTGCTGATGTTGATAGCTTATTCATCACTTTGCAAGGGCTTACTGTTCATTACAAGCTTTGCTTTCCTGGTTCACCTTCGAGGTTTTTGTCATCTACTACCTTTCTAGAACCTAAAGTTAGTTGCACTCCACAAGTGGCTCTCGGAAAGCTAAGGCTTGATAGGCAAGCACTAAGTGTGTTGTCGAAAACGGAATATTGCCATCTTCACCGGAGCTATAGCAATCAATTTCACAGCTCTTCGCTTTATGCTCCACTGTTGGATGCTTCCTCAACCTCTCCTGTTCTTTCTAAAGATATTCCTGTTTTCAGCCTTGATGACTCAGTTACACAGGTTGAGACAAGTAATTTGAACTCTGGAGCTCTAGAGCAAGATATAGAGGCAAATGGCGAGTTTGGTATCGTTTTAGTGCATGGGTTTGGAGGGGGAGTCTTTTCTTGGAGGCATGTGATGGGGGTGCTTGCTTGCCAGGTTGGTTGTTCAGTTGCTGCTTTTGATCGGCCTGGTTGGGGATTGACTTCTCGGCCAACCCGGAAAGACTGGGAGGAGAAAGAGTTACCCAATCCTTACAAGCTTGAAACTCAGGTTAGGTTTGACACTCTTTTGGATATTATTTGGTTATTTAAGAAAGATGTGTTTTTATGGCAGGTAAGATTAATTTGCAAATTAAATGCCTTAAAGTGTTACACATGTTACAGGAGGTGTTTGCTTGTTATCTACTGTATGTCATGTGACTTGCAAGCATTTCTTTCGGAACGCTTTAGGTCTCTCATAATTTATTGACATGCAGTCCTTTCTTGAGTTTTTATAAGCATTGTTTGCATGATCTTTCTGTTTTGTTCTTTTTTCAGCGTTTTGACTTGATCAGCAAAATGAAGTTCATAAGTCTTATTACCTGATGTTTACAGGTTGACTTGCTTCTTTCCTTTTGCTCCGA
>JBBYHL010000009.1:7750329-7765417 GCA_038381835.1 Adansonia madagascariensis | reverse complement strand
ATTTATATATATTAATAGCCCAATTAAACCCATTCCCAACCCAAATATACAACCATTAGCCCAAGACCCAATAAACTAATTTGACCGAACTAACCGACCAAACCGACCGAAATTTCGTCGGTTCGGTTAATTCGGTTATGGTTAAAAATGTCGGTCGGTTCGGTCGGTTCCTCTTGCTAAGTGGGTTAATTCGGTTTGAAATTTTTTTTGACCGAACCGACCGAATGCTCACCCCTAATCACAGCATATGAAATAGCACGCAACTAGATTATCGTGAGCCAAAATTTGGTCACATTTTGGGTAATCTTTCATCTACACATCATACTTAATCAAATTATTTAGTAGATTTTCACTTTGTAACTTAGGCTTCTGAAATTTCATGAGAGCATAACTAGTTTGAAGTTTCAGTTTGTTTACCGATTTAATTTACTGAGTGATCTTGCTGCAACCAGGCTCCACTATGTGTAGAGGGTTGGGATGAAGCACTTCATGAGATAGGCAGGTTGTCACATGAAACGATACTTTCACCACAGAATGCGACATCGCTGCTGAAAGCTGTTGAAGAGATGTCAGTATTGTTCGTTACTGGTGCCGAAGATGCCCATATTTCTCTCAAATCTTCCCAGGCCATGACTTCAAAACTTGTAAATTCCGTAAGTAGTCTGCTTCAACTTGTATCCTCTGTACTCAAAAGTTTGAATTTAATAAAGATGGTTAATCTTCTTGGCATATATCTCTATATTCTGAGTGGTAGTCTTCAAGAAATTGAAAGATCTGGCACATAGAAACTCTACTCAATTCCTTATCAAATAATGTTTTCCATCTCTGGGTTTTTGTTGCCATATCTCAAACTGAACTTGTTTGAGTACTTGTTTGCTATGTTACTCGGACTCGGGTGTGTCGGATACAGGTATGTTCAATTTTTAAAACTTCTTCCATTCATTTGGAGGGTCCTTGGAGGTTCATGTCCCCAATAACCATGTCTTCTGTGTTGGATATAGGTACTTAAAGAAAAATGAAGAATCGGAGCAACGTAACTTATTTGAATTTCTTGTTTATAAGCAACTACCATCCAGTTTTTTCTGATGTTGCTACATTTGTTGCCATGCAGAGACTGGTTGCAATATCTGGGTGTGGCCATCTTCCTCATGAGGAATGCCCCAAGGCATTACTTGCAGCTATTTCACCTTTCATAAGCAGATTGCTACTCAAACCAGAATTGCGAAGGAGGTAGGAGACTTACATATATAGGGTTCCTATCTTATGTTACTCTTGCTCTCCATTTTCACGTAAGTACCCGTGCATAGGCATCACCGCTATGGGGATACCATCCTCCAAATGTGAAAACTTAGAAGAAATGGGGCTTACCTTTGTTGGATATATACTTACATCCAACATTCACCCGACATCTGAGTAAAATAGTTCTAATTTATATAGGGGGTTTCTATCTTTTCAAGCAATTTACCCTGAAAATGAAGAGATATATTCGACCTCTTCTTATGGGTAATTTTGATGTGTTCCAAGCCTTACCCTAACCCTAATTCTCTGGGTTGTTTGTACAGCTCACTAGTTTTTCTTCTTTTACATCTTTTTATTTTTGTTTTACTTCCGATTTTTCTTGTTAGGGTTTAAACTACTTGCACCAACGGTTGTGGTTATTTGCCGCTTTAAAGCAGTGGCAGAATGGCTTATATTTATTTGTACATTTATGAAAATTGGCCAGGAATGCCTTTCAACATTGTTCCAAAATTCAAAGATTTTTAGTTTTAACAACCAAATTTAATTCTTGACAGCTTAAAATATCAAAATTAATTTGACTCGATTATTATTTTAGATTTTGGTGTTTTATGAGGGTATTGGTAGTGTGAAATTGAAAATAATGGAGTAAAAAAGAAAAAAAATTGGAGAAAAGAATAACCCTTGGCCCTCGGCACTCCTGAAAGAAGACTTGTTTATGAGCATCCAATAACAAATAAATTTTTATTAAAATTTAATTAAAAAATATATAAATATTAATATAAAAAAATATTTTTATATTTTTTAAACACTACAATTGGCAGATCAGAGCATAGTTTGAGTAAGAGATTTGAAAAAATTTCAGAGTATAACTTGACTCATGAGTAAGTTTACGTCTAAAATGTAATAGCTTTTACTAAATGGATCAAGTATAAATCTTTATTTAAGTTTAATTATAAAAATATATAAAATATTAATATATAAAAAATAATATTTTTATATATATTTTTTAAACACTAAAACAGACTTCCAAGCCAGACTAAAGGATTTGAAAAAAAAAAAAATCAGACTAGAACCTGACCTATGAACAGATTTATACCTAAGATGTAATGTCTTTTACTAAATGCATCAAATATAAAAGTCGGCAGTTTGTGCTAGAAATGCAGCTTGAAGCCATCTTTCTAATTCAAATCCTGAATCTCCATAACAAGCATCCACCTTGTCCAGAAACAAGCAAAGCCTCGAAACATTTTTTTCTTGATGTATATGGGTACAGACAATAACGAATAGAGATCACTTAGATAAACTACTCCTTAGAGGATTTGTTGATAAGTGATTTGTGAATGTGCGGGATGACACCACCGCCTGCGATGGTTCCCTTGATCAAGGTGTCAAGTTCTTCGTCACCCCGTATAGCAAGCTGCAAATGCCGAGGTGTAATACGCTTAACCTTCAGATCCTTGCTTGCATTACCTGCCAGTTCTAGGACTTCTGCAGTCAGGTACTCTAGTATGGCAGCAGTGTAGACGGCAGCTGTTGCTCCAACCCTTCCGTTTGCGCTAACCCTTGTCTTCAGCAGCCTGTGGACTCGACCCACAGGAAACTAAAGGGAGCACATGTAAAACAATAAGAACAAACTGATTATAATATAGAAGAATTAACCTGATTTAGAATAATATATTCAGTCTACCATGTATCCTACAGATGATGATATGTTAACATGCCTTAAACACAGAGAAAACCTTATTTCTGCCAAACAGTTTACGATGCAATATACGATATTAATTCAAACATGGAAGAGGATGCTGATTTGAAAGATTACAGAATCTATTAATCATCATCAACACAACAGCCTGGAAGCAAGACAAGTGACAGATACTAAAACAACCATTGGTAAGCTTGTTTTGGATAACTAGATATCTAAAAGTGCTAATCACTTCCTTGCGATACTTGGCCGTCCAAACTGTTTCTCAGGAATACAACCAATTCAACCAGCATATCTTCATGCAACTACAAAATGGCACATGTTCAGGGTATTTGGTGATGACATGGTGATCAAGACGATGAGTCCAAATAGATAGCAAAACTAATATATCAGATGTGGAACAAGTTGACAGCTCTCAATGAGGAATAAGATCAATTTTAAGAAGCCCATCGCTTCATAAGTTAACAAAGACTCACCCTCCCTCTTTTCTCTCTCTCAAACATCAAACAAATAATGGCAATCCTGTTGCATCTAGACTTAATGCATGTCATAATCTTCATTCTTGATAATCTTGTGCATTGAACAAATAAGCATGTCATAATCTTGTGGGTTAATACCTCATAAAAAATTACAAATTGCGTCAAAAACAAGTAAGGTACCTCAAAACAAAGCCAAGATAGAACGCATGTCACAATCTTTTGCATAAATACCTCATAAAATTGCATCAGCAACAAGTAAACCTTCATTATAGTTAATCATTTCATGGCTGTTATTTTGTATGTGTACCTCAAGCTCATTCAGTTAACATTTAATAAACAAGAGAAAACCAATCAACATCTTATGAATCATAAATCAGTTTAGTGAACTTGTTGTGGCAATCATAATATATCAAACAGAAAATAAACAAGTCAAATGACCTATTAGCACATTACAAACCAGCACATCCTGAACTTTAATCATATGACTTGAAGCATGGGTTACTACCTAGTTTTCCTCACTGATCATCACGTTAACCCTCTTCAAGAAAATGTCCCAGCTCCTTGGAATCATACAAATCTTATATGCTATGGCAATTAATCCATTAAATGAAAAACAGAACCAGAGTAATCAACAGGAACATATAGCAACCAACTCCACACCCTTCCTCTTTCCTTCTCTTTTTTCGCCCTCATCATGGAAGTAACAATTAATAAGACAGAAAACTAGACCATTAATACTTCATATAACACATAAGTCTCCCCTCTGCAATAATTAACATCATAAAACATGAAAAAATCTCCGAAAAGTGCAATGTAACCAACAAAGAGCACAGTTGCTCATACAGACAATTCAAACATCAACAGAGACAAGGACTACCTTTAGTGACATCCATTGTAAAAAAACCTACAAGGTCGATTTATAAGGACTCACTATCAAGATAAACTGTTTACCAAGGGACCCATAAATCAAAATGAATAGAAACACGTTAAGACATTGGATTTGCATCAGAAGCCAATCTTTAAATGCCATTGTTAGGTCAGATTATCTATCCACAACCCTTTAAGATAGAAAAACTTTGTTTACTTTGATTTTATGCAATAAATAGGGCAGATCCCCAGAAGAAATAGTTAAACACTAACGCAAATTCCAGCTTAAATAATTCCACAGAAGTTTTAGAAGCCGTTTTTCTCAGGAAGAGAGAGAGAGAGAGAGAGAGAGAGAGAGAGAGAGAGAGAGAACCATGAGAATAAAGTAACAAAAACAAATATTCTTTTCTCGATCTGAACCTATACTTTTTCCTAGAATTAAAGAATGCTTCATAAATACAAAATTCACAAAATGAAAATCTAATGCAGGGAAACCATCAAAAGGAAAGCTAATTCAAGAGGAAAATTACGGGGAAAAGAAAAAGGAAAGAGAGAAGACCTGGAGACCAGCACGAGATGAGCGAGAGACGGGTTTCTTCTTGTCCTTGTCTTTGTCCTTGGTGGATTTGCCAGCCGTAATCAATCCTTTTGCTCCTTTTCCCGACATTTTTTCCTGGAAAATTAATTAGGGTTTTTTGTTTTATGAAGAAAAAATGTCTACTTTGCTTTAGTAAGGAAAAGGCGTGAAATGGATAACCTCAAAAAGGAAGAGAAGAGAAAAGAAAGAAAAGCCTTACGAAGACGAGCGAACAAGTTTTTGGACTGTCAGAGAATAAGATTCCCAAAAAAGGCACGATTTCTCTTCGACTTCCCTTTTATTAGACCTACCGTGGTCGGGATATCTGCTCGATCTATTCGAATCGGAACTTAAATATATATATTTTAATTTAAATTAATTTAATTAATAATAAAAATATTAATATTAATATAAAATTTTTTATTATTTTATAAATAATCATTCATATTTTTAAGTCGAATCAAGTTTCATTTAAATTTAAATAATAAATATAAAAAAATTACATCACAAGCCAACTCTACTTATTGATACGTAACATAAAATTAAAAATTAATTAAATAATATTAATTAAAGTAAATAATTTTTATTTAATATAATTATATGATACAAATATAATATTAAAAATAATTAAAATATCATATAAAAATAAATAAATATAAATAAATAAATTTATCAAAATCTATTTATAAAAAGTAATAAAAATACACAAATATATTATTACTTTAATCTTGCTATTGAAGTAAAAACAAAATCATCATATAAGAAAAATTGAACAAAAAAGAAACAAAATTAGAGTTTTGAGAAATTGAATGGTTAATTGTGTAATTTTTGTTAATGAGACGGTGGATAAGCTTGAAAAGAGGTGGTTAAAGTTCAATTATCAAAAAATATGAGCCCTTTCTTTGCAAATACCAGCAAAATGCCAGAACCTCACACTACTATATAAGGAAGTAAACTTCCATTTTCTTCCCTGCTCCCAAAGCCCTCATATATGTAATACTTTATATATATAATCGTTTATCTTTCCCTTTTTCATACTTAGCAATAAAAAATAGAAGTATTTTGATTGTCATATCCAAACACTTAACATTATCAAGTAATTCATAACATTTCCAACAAAATTAAAAAAAAAAATCAAACCCTAAGTCCTCTTTATCCTCTTCTTTTAGAAAAAAAAAGATATATTTTTTTTGATTTTAAGTGTTACAATTTCTTAGAAGAACAATTGTGTTTTAGTTCAGTTGTGTAAGATTGACCCCACTTTGTTAATATTAAGAAAAAAAAACAATTTTTTTTTGTTAAAAGGAATTTGATCTAAAAGGATCAGGTTAGGAATTTGTTTTTATTGGATTTTTGAATTTACTATTGTTGTTGTTGTTGTTGTTGTTGTTAAATTTGAGAAATGGAGAAGAAAAAGATGGCTGCACCATTAGTTTGCCATGGGCATTCAAGACCAGTGGTTGATTTGTTCTACAGTCCCATCACCCCTGATGGCTTTTTCCTTATTAGTGCCAGTAAAGGTATGGGTTTTCAATTTTTGATTGATTCACGCCAATTTTAAATTTGGGTTTTCTTTAGAATTTCGTTTTAGTGATCGTTTTGGTCTAATCAGCTTTGTATTTAATCTCAATTCAGTTACAGGAATGTTGAATTGGGTTTGTGTTTTTCTTTTGATTTAGTTTGCTCTGCTCCTCTGGATCATATTGATTTTCAGCTTTGAATTTATTTATATTTAATGTTTTAAACTGGGATTTTAACTGATTTCTTCTTTATTAGTTATGCAGTAATGACTGTACTCTCATTAGATTGAACTGCAAAGTGCAAACTCTTAAATAGTCTTCTAGTTATGTGAATTCAAATACGGCGGTCTGATGCTGAAGTAAATTGCGTTGAGCTGGCCTTTAGCTATTGTTTAGTTATAAGGAACTGTAAGTTATTGTTGTTCTGTCACTTGAAATGGAATGATAATTATAGAAGCAGGACATCTAGTTTGTGGTTGATCAGTTTGTGTATCGGATTTATTTTAATGTTATTATTGATCATCTCTTCGACTATATCCATTTTTGCTGGTTATCTGGGTATATCAATTCATTAATTTCTTGGTATGTTAACATTTTCTAAGTTCTATGTTTCCATAGAAGTCGTGGTAGATGAAAATGATTGTGTCTGTATGCTGTGATGTGGATTGGCTCTGTTTAAGCTACTTTGTTTATCAACTCTATTTCTAATGATGCGTTGGAAAATCAGACTCCAGCCCGATGTTAAGAAATGGGGAGACTGGAGATTGGATTGGCACGTTTGAAGGGCATAAAGGTGCAATATGGAGCTCCTGCCTGGATACCAATGCGTTACGTGGAGCATCTGCCTCAGCTGATTTTACTGCGTATGTAGTTTTATTCAGCAAGAAAATCACTTTTTGAGGCATTTTTTTTTTTTTGGTTTTTTGCGCTAAGTGATACCCAGTTCCACTTTTGCAATCCATTTTCCTTCTCCATTTGCTTTTATTTTCTATCAAGCACTCCCCAGAAAAGTAGGACCTCATCCTTGTGGGATACTGGGCTCTTTTTCCCTCATTAACTCGTTGTGAGAAGAAGTATGGTTAATGAGGCTCCAAAGGTTTTCTCTTGTGGGCAAGCGTTTGGGCAGTGAATAGTCATGAGTCTTGGCTTTGCAAATTGTTCTCTTTTTCTCTACTATGTTTTTGTAAAGAGCACTGCACGATAGTCATTGGAAGGATGCTGTGTTGTTCTTTGTGTTGTAATATTTATATTTTCTGAGATGTATTAATAATATATACGTACATGCTGCATGGATACGTATTTATGTGATTGGTTATTCTGGTGTGTTAGCAATTTTGGTACTTGATAAATTTAGATGATTGGCTTGTTCTAATCATATTAACAGTTGGAAGATATCTACTGTGAGCTTTTTCTGAAGATTTCTTCCAAATATGCATAATTACCAAAGTGCTTACCTTTCTAAGTATAGAAAATAGGGAATTACATGTGTATGAACTACTAAAAGCTGTTTTTCTTTCTTATTGTTGCTCTTAGATTACATCTCTATCTTATAATTTCATTGTCAGCGATGATGGTTAATTGAAAAGTGGTATTTACCATTTTACTTCAAATTGCCAGGAAACTGTGGGATGCATTGACTGGCGATGAATTGCACTCTTTTGAACACAAGCATATTGTTCGAGCATGTGCCTTTTCAGACGTAAGGCTCAATTACTTTTCCATTGGAATTCTTCTTCTTTCAAATGTATTTTATTCATTATTTTTATAATTTGAACTATAGACCTGCATCTAATGCTTATGTAGTGCCCAATGAAATGTTGTACTTGATAGGCTGGCGTGGATAACAAGTATTTTATCATATTTTTTCCACGAGCAATTTTTTTTTTGGGGTGATAATATATAACCGCTACTATTTTCTATTTAGATATTGTTGTAAGAACATTGTATTTCTTGAAATGCCACTGTAGTTCTTGTTTCAAGTTAGCGCGTATTTGTGTTGACCTAGTTGATAAAGTTCCATGCAAGTAGTAGTGAAAAAACTGCATTGATTTGATATTTTGGATATTCTTGTTTTTGAATCTTCTGTCTACATTGCTTGTAACATTAAAAAAAGTTTGTATACTTTTTTGGCTAATCTTTTGTTTTCTATATTTTATTCTTTGTGTTTTCTTTGGCTTGAATGATTTGCCAGATCTAATTCCATATACTTTTTAATGGACTGCAGTTGCAACGTCATTTTAAAAGGGCTTTAGTGGATGTGGTGTTCTTTCCCTTTGAGACCCTCAAAAAATGATAAAATTTGTTTTTATTTAATAAATCTTAGTGAGCTTATATTGGAATTAACTTCTTGCATCTTGCACTTACATTCCTGGTTCATTAATTTACTCTTCAGCTAAGATAAATTTATCTATCTATGGCTTTATATTGTTATTTTTACAGGATAATCACCTTCTACTCACAGGTGGAGTTGAGAAAATTCTCCGAATATTTGATTTGAATCGTCCAGATGCATTGCCAAGGCTAGTGGAAAATTCTCCTGGTTCAATTAGAACTGTTGCATGGCTCCACAGTGACCAGACAATCTTAAGTTCTTGTACCGACACTAATGGTGTTAGGTATGACTGTATTCAACTGATAGCACATTTTCTTTCCCTTTTTTTTTTTTTTCCTCCTGTTGGTTGCCATAAGATATTTCATTTGTAACAAGTATCAAATATGTCTTGAATTAATATTGTGTCACTCGAGGACTTTGAGATAAGTTGCCTAATAGGTAGGCTAGGTAGTCTATTCTCTGCATTTATTACGGATACATATTGTTTCTTAAGTTTAACAGTTATTTTAGGGCATTTTGCAGGTTATGCACACTTGTTAGAAAACATACGTTGGGTTCGGTTTACTTGCTGAAGATAATGCTGGTGCCAATATTCGTTGGTTGACTTCATAAAATGGTTTTTACTATCGGGCCGTACAGGAAGTTGTAAAGTTTTCTTAGATACTTGATGGAATTGAGAGATTTCAGTTTAGGTTATTGGTGAATTATTCATATGTATATTTGAAATCGTGTGGGATGTTTTGGTTCATTTTCAAACCTTTGTTGCATTAGTTTATTAAAAATTGAATAAACGGAAATTTTAGTAAGGCATCCAATGCTATCTATTTATCACTGAAGCTGTGATTTCGCATGATTATATGCTTTTGCGTATGTGATTTCCTGAACCTTGTTTCCTCTAAACCTTGTTTTTTTTTTTTTTTTTGTAGGTTGTGGGATCTAAGGAGTGGCAAAATTATTCAAGCACTTGAGACCAAATCACCTGTCACCAGTGCGGAAGTGAGTCAGGATGGTCGCTATATAACCACTGCTGACGGATCTACTGTTAAGTTTTGGGATGCAAATCAGTAAGTTTAGAGCTGGACTGTTTGTGCAAGCTTTATTCTTTTGGTACCGTGGCTGCTGACATTTGTATTTGCTGTTATTAGTTTTGGATTGGTGAAAAGCTACAACATGCCATGCAATGTAGAATCGGCTTCATTGGAACCAAAGCATGGTAATAAGTTCATTGCTGGAGGAGAAGACATGTGGGTCCATTTATTTGATTTTCATACCGGAGAAGAGCTTGGTAGGTGCCTCAAGATTGTGAGATGAACAGCAATATCTATCAAGACCATCTGTTTCATATTAGTTAATGCCTAAATTGGATCATTTTAGAATTGTCGTTGAATGGCCACATAAACACCTCCATTACTTGGCAATATCTAATTACTGCCTGATGCTGTCGATAAGAATATTTAGGTCTCATGTTAAGGTATTGTTCAATTGCTGGATGAAGGTGCATTATAATGTGATTTCTAGTACACCTTCCACCAAAAACTCAGTAGAATGATAGATATACTGCCAGTCGTATAAAAAATCTGAGAAAAATAGAGGATGGACCCAACAAAGCAGATGAACGGTGTTTATGTAGCATGTGGAACTTATCGGATGATGTCTTCTTTACCGGTGTTTGTAAGAGTGTTAAGAGTTCTAATTATGCTGTGCTTTGGTGTCTTCTTTACTGGTGTTTGTAAGAGTGTTAAGAGTTCTAATTTTGCTGTGCTTTATCCATGTAGGTTGCAACAAGGGTCACCATGGTCCCATCCACTGCCTACGTTTCTCACCTGGAGGGGAATCCTATGCGTCAGGATCCGAAGATGGTACCATTAGAATATGGCAGACAGGTCCAGTGACTCATGAAGGGAGTGATCCACTACCTGGAAATGGACCAAGTGGGAAAGTGAAGGCTGTGGCCGATGAGGTTGCCCGTAAGATTGAGAGTGGCCTTCATATTGGCAGGGAGGGGAAAACCGGAGAGAGGGATAAGGCAACAGATGCTTGACATGATATTGAATTTGTCGAGGGCGTTCAACAAGTGTTTGTTTCAGCTTGCTTGCCTGGTTATAGGATTGTGGATGTGAATCTTTTCAGCTCTTCTTTTCTATGGAAATAAAATGAACTTTCCTTGTGTCTTTCTTTTCTGTTCAAGTTTTGATCTTCAAAAAATCTGTGAAATATCTGGTTTCCTATAAGGTGGTAGATGCTGATTTCTAAAAGATTTCTATCCTAACTCATCTAATTATATCTCTTATCTATATTCAAATATATGTTGAATAAAGGCATCAAACACAAGTATTTTTACTATAAATGAAAAGTTCAAGATAACATAAATCTCCATTGGTTGGTAAGCGTTAAAACAAAAGGTAATGTGATCAAGATTCACCATGCTTTGCAAATTACAACAAACATTTAATACTTTACAAGCTTTAGGTTTCATAGGTCAATTTTGTATTCAAGTCGCACCCGGGGATACGAAATCGTATCTGAAAAAGATATATTTGAACACGTTGAAGATATCAGATTAGTGCAAAAAACCAATTAAACAGTCAAAGTCGGTGCTGACGAAGATGATAAGCGTGAAAATGGAAGGGCACATGAGGGTTTGACTTCCACACCATGATAATGAACTCACCAACAGGTTACTGCTAAGCTGAAAAGCCATTTTCCATTCACTTTCCTGCATGATTTTAAATCGCAATAACAAATTCCATCACGGACATGATTATTAATAACAAATGAAGTATAATGTGAATTTTTTAGAATCCATTATGAAGATGTTCGTTATACAAATGAACGACTGCATTTTAATAATATGCTTTCTTGTTCGTTCATTGGGCTTGACTATTTTCAAGAACTTTTCATTTCTCTTTACAACCTTCAATCAAACTTTTTCTTCTGTCTTACAGAATCCATCAATGTCTCCTTTTTCCATCCGATTTGATCACCGACATACGTTGTCGGCTTACGGTGAAGACTCATATTCGCTCAAATGCGTGGCCAAGCCCTGGGGTACCCTCATAGAGGACTCTGATTTCGCCAAACTCCATGCCAATCCGTCCTTGAACACCAACACCAATGTCAGACTCTTTCTCCATAGTTGTATCGAACGCGATGATAATTCTTATTCGGTGGACTTCGACTCGCTCGGCAACTTGGTCCAATTCCCTCGCCCTTTCACATCGAAATTACCAAATTTCATTCCAGAATATTTGGTTCCTGCCACGGTTTACTTGCCATATACCATCGTGAATCAGGCATTGCTTTGTGGAACCCATCAACTAGAATATGACATTATCTGCCACCATTGGATGAGGATATAACCCTGAATCATGACACCAAGCCTGTCTATGACTATTATCCCAATATCATAGTTGGATTTGGGTACGATGTCATAAGCAATGATTACAAGGTGGTGAAAATGCGGAGATCCAAGGCTGCTTCAAATTTATGATTTACAGTTTAAAAGCTAATTCCTGGAAGAGGATCAAGGATTGCCCTTATGAATACCCTACAAATTACAACGATGGAGCTTATTTAAACAATTCCCTACAAATTACAACGATGGAGCTTATTTAAACAATTCCCTCCATTCGGTTGGCAATGAAATCGGCGAATTCTCGGGAGGAGAGATGATCTTCGCTCTCGATCTCGGCACTGACGAATACTATGAAGTTCCTGAAGATGACCGAAGCTTCAAAGAGAAAAAAATTGCTGCGGTTATTGTACAGCTTTTGGCCACATGAACGCCGGGGTATTGAGCGGATGTTTATGCGTTTCCCGAGATTTCTCAACATGTGAAGTCGAGGACCATATAAATCTATGGGTGATGAAAGAATATGAAGTGAAAGATTCTTGGACTGAGCTGCTTTATCTGTCTCGAGACGAATGGCTGACGAACATATTCCACACCAGAGCCGTGGCGTATTCGAGGGATGGCGACAAGATATTGCTCAATGATGGTGGAGGCTGTCAGCGTGCTTGGTTCAATCTAGAGGATGAATCACAGGAAACCCCGTTTATTTAAGTTGCACCCCAAAGGGTTTCGACGATGATTTATGCTGAAAGTCTTGTTTCTGTTAATTATTAAAGAACTGATTCAATTGCAAAGGCAAGGCAAAGATTAAAGCCTTAATTTGGGAACTTGTCATGCTACTCATTTTGTTTCTTTATTTGGCTTTTGCTTTCGATTATTTGCAGGTGAAACTAAAAGCTTTTGATTTAGATTCTATACTGAAGTTTTGTTGTTATTTTCTTTTCCAATATTAAGATTCAATCTTTTTTATTGCCATAATTTTAGGAATGAAAGACATTATTAAGTTCTCATACATCAAAGATTTATAAAGCATGAGCATTAGCTCCAAGATTTACGATCTATTGTAAAAAATAGACTTACTTATGGATTGAATCGGATTGTAATATAAAATTTTTTTATATTTTTATTTAAGTTCGGTTTAAATCGGACTCAAAATTCACCAAAGTGGTATAAATTTCTTAGAATTAAAAACAAAACAGTGCAATAAGTTTGAGGCTTAATGTTCTGTTCCTTCCAGTTTCACGTCTTAATTTCCTTTTCGTTGAGTAATTGTTAATTCGCAATAAAATCTAAACAAAGGTTGAAGAAATCGAAATAAAGATAAAACCACCAATCAAAATATTCATAGCTGGCACTAAAACCATAAAGAAGATAACATGATGGGTTCACTCTTCTATAAGCCGATGACAAACTAAATTAAACAAAAGCCTGATTTATTTATTTTTGTTGTTGTTTGGTGGTGATCACGATGTTGTATATTAAGAATAACAAAAAAAAAGTAAGAAATTTAGGGTTGGATCAGTCAAATTTTTATATAGATCTAAACGTACTCTGCATTGTCTCTAGCTAGCTAGCTGAATCCACCAATGTCTACTTTCCTAACCGACGTGATCACCGATATACTTGGTCGGCTTCCGGTGAAGACACTTGTATGCTTCAAATGTGTGTCGAAGCCATGGGGTTCCCTCATAGATGACTCTGATTTCGCCAAACTCCATCTCCATCACTCCTTCAAAACCAACAGCAATGCCAGGCTTCTTCTTGACAGTCGCATGGAAGATGAAGAAGATAGGGCCTATTCAGTACACTTCGACTCGCTAAGCAACATGGAGCAACTCCCTCGCCCGTTTACGACGGTAAGAACCGGATTTTATTCCAGAATATTTGGTTCTTGCAATGGTTTACTTGGTGTATACTATCATGAAGCCGGCATTGCCTTGCGGAATCCATCAACTCGAAAATGCCATTATCTACCAAAATTAATATGCGAAGACCTGATGGAGGATGATTTTGAGATTCTTGGATTTGGGTACGATGTCATCGGCGATGACTACAAGGCGGTGAAAATGATGTTATGTGGGATATGTGTGATTTATACCTTGAAACCTAATTCATAGAAAGGATCAAGGATTGCCCTTATCAGATTCCTTGTACTGCGGGAAGGACGGTGCCTATGCTAACGGTTCAATGCATTGGGTAGGCAATGAGAAAGGCGCACGTTTTGGGGGTCGATTGATCTTCGCTCTTGATCTTGGGGCTGAAGAGCATCATGAACTCCCTGAACGTGACATTAATTCAGAAACTTTGGCTACAAGAACGTGGGGGTGTTGCGAGGAAACTTGTGAATTTTCCAGGCGTACACGAACTTTAAAAACGAAGATCAAATCATTTTGTGGCTGATGAAGGAACATGGAGGTAAGGACTCATGGAGCGAGGTAGTTACACTATCAGGCCAAGAATGGCCGCAATTATTTTCGACCAGAGCTCTAGCTTATTCTAGGATCGGTGATAGAATATTGCTAGACGATGGTGGATATAATCGTCAGCCTGCGTGGTTCAATCTGGAGAAGCACACAGGGGAGATACTCCGAATTCCAGATGCAATCCCCCCACGCTTTTCTGCTATTACTTACGTGGAAAGCCCGGTTTCTGTTCTGCCAATGCACCATTGATTCAATGCCAGCCAAGTTAGTGCAATAATTGTCAGATTAGGATATTTAAAATTGCAGGCATCCACGGTGATCATATTTATTATGATTACGAATTTAATAAACGTTATTTCAATTGATTATAATAAATATCAAAAACCAAAAAAAAAAAAAAACGATAGCAACATTAACAGGAAAGGGTATACCAAAGTGTGAGGCTTCATGTTATTTTCCTCCACTTTCTTGTCTTTTTTCCTTTTTGATGAGTAATTGTTATTAGCATAAAATCTAAACACATGTATATTTTCAGGATTATGCAATATCTAAATGAAGAACTTTAAATTTATAAAATGAAAAGTGAGAGATTAATTT
>JBBYHL010000009.1:7640896-7725326 GCA_038381835.1 Adansonia madagascariensis | reverse complement strand
AAAGTCTAAATTCATAATCTGATATGTGTTTTAATCTTTCCTTATGCAAAGAAATGAGTTAAAATCGAGTTTTGGATTAATGGTGGACGAGTAAAAAATGCCCGGACTATGAAAATGGCTTGCATGTATCGATACATTGCATAATGTATCGATACATTTGGTCTAGAAACCTTGATGGTATCAATACAATGATCATTGTATCGATACTATGGACCACTGTATCGATACTATGAACCATTGTATCGATACATGTTGATATGTATCGATACATTTCTTTATAGAATGCATCTTTTGGGTACTGGCATGGCCTAGTATCGATACATAAGGTCTTGTATCGATACAGAGGCTTATGTATCTATACATCTACATGTTGTATCGATACAAATAGGGATATTTAAAATTTTGGGCATGTTGGAGCATTGTATCGATGCATTCGAACCATGTATCGATACATTTAAGTAAAATTCTAAATTTTCTCATATCTTTTATCCTTGGATACCTTGGACTATGTCATTTGATGCCATATCTTTGCATTTGCCTTTGATATGATCCCTAGACCTTCTTGACGTCCTCAAAATACCTTTGATATCATCGCCCTCTCTTACGTCCATGCTCCAGATTACTAAAAATTAGCTTGGACAAAATAAGGTGTCTACAGATGGATACCAAAATAAGGGTAGTTTTGGGTGTAATATAAAGCATATTGAAGATGAATGAATGGTCTAGAGAAGAGTCATCACCTAAAGTGATATGAGGTGATATATCCCGATTGTTCCTAGCCTATCTTAACTCGAAGACCTTGGCCAAGACAATATTGATTATAAAGCTACGCATAGGATTGCAAGACTAGCATGGAAATGATTAGGGGTAGACACTACACCATGCTCTTGCCTTCTCTGGGATATATGACAAAAAAATTGAATTACACCGATGTACTATACACTAAAAGGCTTGTCAGAAACTGTATTGACTCTCCTAGTATTTGGGTGGCCATGATGCATTGTAAGATGCCATTCATGGTCTATAAATATAAATATTCTTAATCGAATTAATATATATATATTTATTGGTAACACGTTAGGGCCTAATGGGTCACACACACAAAGATGATTTTATGGAATTAAAATAGGATGGATTAAATTATAGAGATCTTTCTAGGTCTAAATTGAAAAGTTTAATTATGTCTAAGGGTTAAAGTTCAAATTAAATAAAAATTTTAAACTGTCCTAAACCTAACTATTTAATCATGTGGTTTTGCTGTCCCTTTGAATTTAAAATTAATGCCACCTTTTGTTATGAACATAAAGCTAGCTGTACATGAAACTTTATAAAGAAAAATTGTTTTTCTTGCTCTCAATTTTTAATGTGGCAAAGGTGTCGATTAAGGGAAGGTTTATGAAACTTGTCATTAGCATGACTCTTGACAAAACACAATCCCAACATTGTGAAGGTTTCTTGAGTCATCCGTCATATCACAGTTGGAGGCCAGACAATTGGAGGACTTTGTTTTGTGACAACTGGGCTTTGTGTGCAAGAACAAGTGGAGATTGAATTTAATTAGAGATTTTGACAATCCTGATTTGAATATGATTTTGCTTTTTATGTTCATGAATTTTTATATCAGTTAAAGACGTGCAAGTTGATTCTTTAAGAAATTTGGTATGTTTATTTAATTTTTCATTGCATAATTTAATAATTGTTATTAAATTTATTAATTTTATTTCCTTAAGCATGACCCAAATTCTATGTGTATTCCAATGAAGAAAACATGTTTGAGGTGCCAAATCATGAAAAAAGTTGAGATTATTATGAGAATTTGTGTTTGCTTTATTTGGGAGATGATTGTTAATTCTAATGAAAATGGTGAAAAGAAAAACTTTGTTTGTGAAATCAAAGCATCAATCTTAAGTACCTAAGGGGGACAATGTGTTATTGTATCCTAATCATGAGCAGAAATGGGATTCTCATAAGAATTTATGTTTGTCTTAAATGAGGGATGGATTTTGATTCTAAGGAAATGGTCGAAACAAGCTTCTCTTATGAAACCAAAGTACCAAAATTATGTATCCCAATGAAAAAAATATGTTTATGGAGCCTAATCATGAAAAGATGGAGATTATTACAAGAATCCATGCTCATCTCATTTAAGGGATGAACTTTGATTATAAGGAAAATGGTGAAAAGAAAATATTTTCTTACAAAACCAAAGCATCAACATTGTGTATCCCAAGGAGGAGAACATGTTTTTATAGCCCAATCATGAAAAGAATGGAGAATATTTCAAGAATCCATGTTCGTCTCATTTAAGGAACGGACTTTAATTTAAGAAAAATGGTAGAAAGAAGTCATTTTCTTGCATAACTAGAGCATCAATATCGTGTATACCAAGGAGGAAAACATGTTTTTGTAGCTCAACCATGAAAAGAACGGAGATAATTATGAGAATCCATGTTTATCCTATTTAGGGGGGACAAACATTGGTTTAATGGAAAATGGTGGAAAGAAAAGTTTTTCTTACAAAATGAAAGCATCAATATCATGTAGCCCAATGGAGAGAATATTTGTATGGTGCCTAATCGTGGAAGGAATGGTGATTATTATGAGAATTCATGTTCATTTTATTTGAGGGATAAACTTTGATTCTAAGGTAAATTGTGGAAAGAAAAACTTTTCATACGAAACAAAAACATCACTATCATGTATGCCAAGGAAAAAAACATGTTTTTGTAGCCCAACCATAAAAAGAATGGAGATTATTATGAGAATTTATATTTATCTCATTTAAGAGATGAGCTTTGATTCTATGAAAAATAGTAGAAATAAAAGCTTTTCTTACAAAACACAAATGTCAATACCATGTATGCCAATAAAGAAAACATGTTTATAGTGCCCAATCATGAAAAAAATGGAGATTATTATGAGAATCTATGTTCCTTTCATTTGAGGGACAAACATTGATTTCAAGGAAAATGGCAAAAAGAAAACCTTTTCTTGCAAGACAAAAGCATCAACATCGTGTGTGCAAAGGAGGTGAATACGTTTTTATAGCCTAACCTTAAAAAGAGTGGAGATTATTATAAGAATCCATGTTTGTCTTGTTTGAGGGATGAACTTGATTCTACAAAAAATGTTGGAAGGAAAAGCTTTTCTTGTAAAACCAAAACATTAATATCATGTATCCCAATGAAGAGAATGCGTTTATAGTGCCTAATCATGAAAAAATGTAGATTATTACGACAATCCACGTTCATCTTATCTAATAGATGAACTTTGATTCTAAGGAAAATAGTGGAAATAAAAGCTTTTCTCACAAAACAAAAGCTATGTGTTTTATAGCCCAACCACAGAAAGAATAGAGATTATTATGGGAATCCATATTCATCTCGTTTGGAGAACAAACTTTGATTTGATGGAAAATGGTAGAAAGAAAAATTTTTCTTGCAAAACCAAAGCATTAATGTTGTGTATCCTAATAAAGAGAATGTATTTATGGTGCCTAGCCACAAAAAGAATAAATATTATTACAAAAATCCATATTCATCTTATTTGTAAGAGAAACCTTGATTCTAAGAAAAATGGCGGAAAGAAAAGCTTTTCTTATAAAGCCAAAGCATCACTATTGTGTATCCTAATGAAGAGAACATCTTTATGGCACCAAATCATGAGAATCCACATTCACTTTATTTATAGATGAACATTTTGATTCTAATTAAAATGGTGGAAAAAGGTTTCTCTTGTGGAATCAAAGCATCAATATCATGTATCCTAAGGAGGTCAATGTGTTTTTGTAGCCCAATCATAAAAAGAATGGAATTCTTATGAGAATCCATGTTTGTTTTACATAAGGGATGAACTTTGATTCCAAGGAAATAGTGGAAAGAAAAGCTTTTCTTATGAAACAAAAGCATCAAAATCATGTATCCCAATGAAGAGAATGAGTTTATGAGGCCTAATGATGAAAAAATGGAGATCATTATGAGAATCCAAGTCCATCTTATTTAGGGGATAAACTTTGATTCTAAGAAAAATGGTGGAAAGAAAACCTTTCTTGCAAAACCAAGGAATCTATATCGTGTATCCCTAAATGGATAATGTGTTTTTATAGCCTAATCACGAAAAGAACGAAAAACATTTCGAGAATCCATGTTCATATTATTTAAGGGATGAACTTTCAATATAATGAAAATGGTGGAAAGAAAAGCTTTTCTTATGAAACCTAAGCATCAATTCCTGTATCACAATGAGGAAATGTGTTTTTTAGACCAATTATGAAAAAAGTAGAGATTCATACGAGAATTTGTAGTTGCTTGACATGAAGGATGAACTTTGATTCAAAGTAAATGGTGGAAAGAAAAGCTTCTCTTGCAAAAACAAAGCATTAAAAATCATGTATCCAAATGAAAAGAATGTGTTTAGGGTGCCTAATCATGAAGGAAATACAGATTATTACAAGAATCCATTTTTGTCTCATTTAGGGGACAAACTTTGATTTTATGGAAAGTAGTGAAAAAAGTTTCTTATAAAACCAAAGCATCAATATCATGTATGCCAAGAAAGAGAATGTGTTTTTGTAGCCGAACCAGAAAAGAATGAAGATTATTACAAGATCCATGTTCGCCTCATCTGGGGGACAAACTCTGATTTTATGAAAAATGGTGAAAAAGCTTTCTTATGAAACAAAAGTGTCAATATTGTTTATCCATATAAACACAATGTGTTTATATTGCCTAATCATGAAAGAAATAGAGATTATTATGAGAATCTATGTTTAATTTATTGGGGGCATGAGTTTTGATTCTAATGAAAATGGTGGAAAGAAAAGCTTTTCTTTCGAAACTAAAGCATCAATATTATGTATCCCATGAAGGAGAATGTGTTTTTGCAGCACAACCATAAAAGGAATGAAGATTATTACAAGAACCCATGTTTATTTCATTTGAAGGATAAACTTTGATTTTATGGTATGATGGAAAAACAAGCTTTTTTTGTGAAGCAAAAACATCAATATTTTGTATCCCAAGGAGGAAAATGTGTTTTTCTAGCCCAATCATGAAAAGAATGGAGATTATTATGAGAATCTATATTTGCTTCATTTTTGGAGATGAACTTTGATTATAATGAAAATTATGGAAAGAAAAGATTTTCTTGCAAAAACAAAGCATCAATAATGTGTATCCCGATAAAGAAAATGTGTTTGTGGTGCTCAATTACCAAAAGAATAGAGATTATTATGAGAATCCATGCTCGTCTCATTTGGGAGATGAACTTTGATTCCAAGGAAAATAATGGAACAAAAAGCTTTTCTAGTGAAAACAACGCATCTATTTCATTTATTCTAGTGAAAAGAATATGTTTATGGTGCCCAATCATGAAAAACAAGGTAGATTATTATAGGAAATATGTTTACTTCATTCGAGGGATAAACTTTGATTCTAAGGAAAACAAAAGAAAAAAAATCTTTTTCTTGCAAAACAAAAGCATTAACATTAAGTATCCCAATGAAGAGAATATGTTTATAGTGCTTAGTCATGAAAACAATGGAGATTATTACAAGAATCCATCTTCATCTTATTTGGTGGTAATGATTATTACTCTGATTTTGAGGAAAATGGCGAAAAGAAAAACTTTCTTGCAAAGCAAATGCGTCAATATTATGTATCATAATGAAAAGAACTTTTTCATGGTGCTAATCATGAAAAGAAATAAAAGTATTAAGAGAATCCATGTTCATATCATTTAGGTGGCAAACTTTGATTTTAAGGAAAATGGTTCAAAGAAAACCTTTTCAAACCAAAGCATCAATATTATGCATCATAATGTAGACAACATTTTTTTAGACTAATCATGAAAAGAATTTAGATTCTTACAATAATCTGTGCTTGTCTCACATGAGGGACGAGCCTTAATTCTAAGGAAATAATGGAAAGAAAAACTTCTCTTAAAAAACCAAAACATCAAAATTGTGTATCCCAATAAAGAACATGTGTTTATGGCGCCTAATCATAAAAGGAATGGAGATTCTTACGAGAATCCATGTTTATGTTATTTAGGGGATGAACTTTGATTTTAAGGAAAATGGTGGAAAGATAATCTTTTCTTTAAAGCCAAAGCTTCAATACTGTGTGTCCTAAGGGGCAAAATGTGCTTTTGTAGCCTAATCAGAAACAAGTGGAAATTATTATGAGAATCCATGTTTGTCTTATTTGGGGTATAAACTTTGATTCTATGAAAAATGGTGGAAAAAATCTTTTTCGGCATAATCAAAGCATCAATATTATGTATCCTAAAAATGAGAATGTGTTTTATAGCTTAATCATGAAAAGAATAGAGATTATTATAAGAATCTATGTTCATCTCATTTGGGGGATAAACTTTGATCCAAGGAAAATGGTGGAAAGAAAAGCTTTTACTATGAAACCAAAGCATAAATATCATGTATGTATAAAGGATAACACATTTTTGTAACTTCATAATGAAAAGAATGGAGATTATCATGAGAATCCATGTCTGTCTAGGAGATAAACTTTTATTATGTGAAAATTAGTGGAAATAAAAGCTTTTCTTGCAAAACAAAAGCATCAATACATGTATCCTAATGAAGAGAACGTGCCTATAATGCCTTATCATGAAAAGAATGAAGATTATTATGAGAATCCATCTTTATCTCATTTAAGTGATGCGCATTGATTCTAAGGAAAATAAGGGAAGGAAAAGTTTTTATTGCAAAATAAAAGCATCAATATCATATATCATAATGATGAGAATGTGTTTATGGTAACTAATCATGAAAAGAATGGAGATTATTATGAGAATCCATTTGTATCTTAGTTAGGGGATGAACTTTGATTCTAAGGAAAATGGTGAAAAAAATTTTCTACAAAACTAAAGCATAAATATTGTGTTTCCTAATAAAGAGAACATGTTTATGGTGCCTAATCATGCAAAGAATGGAAATTATTATGAGAATCCTTGTTCATCTTATTTAGAGGTTGAACTTTTATTCTAAGGAAAATAGTGGAAAGAAAAGGTTTTCCTGCAAAACAAAAGCATGAATATTAGTATTCTAAGGAAGATTATGCACTTCTGTAACCCAATCATTAAAAGAATATAGATTGTCATGAGAATCCATGCTCATCTCATTTGGGGGATGGACTTTGATTATAAGAAAAATAGTGGAAATAAAAACTTTTCTTGTAAAACAAAAGCATCAATATCTTGTATCCCAATGAAGAGAACGTGCCTACAGTGCCTTATCATGAAAAGAATGGAGATTATAGTGAGAATACATTTTCATATCATTTAGGGGATAAACATTGACTCTAAAGAAAATACAGGGAAGAAAAACTTTTCTTGTAAAATGAAAGCATCAATATTGTGTATCCCATTAAAAAGAACATGTTTATGGGGCCTAATCATGCAAAGAATAGAGATTATTATGAGAATACATGCTCATCTTATTTAGAGGTGAACTTTGATTCCAAAGAAAATGTTGGAAAAAAACCACTTCTTGCAAAACTGAAGCATCAATATTATGTATCTCGGTAAGGAGAACATCTTTATAGTGCTCGATAAAAAAAAAGAGATTATTATGAGAATCCATGTTCATCTCATTTGCCAAACAAATATTGATTCTATAGAAAATGGTGGAAAGAAAAGCTTTTCTAGCAAAACTGAAGCATTAATATTGTGCATGCCAATGAAAAGAACATGTTTACGGTGCCCAATCATGACAAAAATTGAGATTGTTATAAGAATCCATGTTTGTCTTATTTGGGGGATGGACTTTGATTATAAGAAAAATGGTGAAAATAAAAGCTTTTCTTGTGAAACAAAACCATCAATATCTTTTATCAAATGAAGAGAACGTGCCTATAGTGCCTTATCATAAAAAGAATAGAGATTATTGTGAGAATCCATCTTCATCTTATTTAGGGGATAGATAGTGACTCTAAAGAAAATAAAGGGAAGAAAAACTTTTCTTGCAAAACCAAAGCATAAATATTGTGTATCCCATTGAAAATAACATGTTTATATGGCCTAATCATGCAAAGAATAGAGATTATTACATGAATCCATGCCCATCTCATTTAGAGGTGAACTTTGATTCTAAGGAAAATGGTGGAAAAAAACCATTTCCTGCAAAATTAAAGCATTAATATTGTATATCCCAATAAGGAGAAAATCTTTATGGTGCTCGATCAAGAAAAATAGAGATTATTGCAAGAATCCATGTTCATCTCGTTTGCGAGACAAATATTGATTTTATAGAAAATGGTGGAAAGAAAAGCTTTTCTAGCAAAACTGAAGCACTGATATTGTGCATCCTAATGAAGAGAATATGTTTATGGTGACTAATCATAACAAGAATTAAGATTGTTATGAGAATCTGTGTTAGTCTTATTTGGGGGATGAACATTGTTTCTAACAAAAATGGTTAAAAGAAAAGCTTCTCTTGCATAATCAAACCATCAATTTTGTGTATCCTAGGGAGGAAAACATTTGTAGACTAATCATTGACATAAGCAAGATTATCAGAGAATTCATGTTCATCTCATTTGGGGAATGAACTTTAATTTTAAGGAAAATGATGGAAAAAAACCTTTTCTTGTGAAACCATAGCTTTAATTCATGTATCCTAAGGTGTAGAATGTGTTTTTGCAACCTAATCACAAAAGGAATGGAGATTATTATAAGAATCCATGTTAATCTCATTTAGGGGATAAGTTTTGATTATAAGGAAATGGTGGAAAAAAGACCTTTTTTTGTGAAACCAAAGCTTCAACATTGTGTATCCCAAGGAAGAGAACTTGTTTTTGTAGCCCAATCATGAAAAGAATGATAATTATTATGAGAATCCATGCTCGTTTCATTTAAAAGATGAACTTTGTTTAGAAGGAAAATAGTGGAAAGAAAAGCTTCTCCTATGAAACCAAGGTGTTAGTATGATGTATCCCAAGGAGGAGAACATGTTTTCATAACCCAATCTTGAAAAAAATGGAGATTACCATGAAAATCAATGCTCATCCTATTTAGGGGATGAACTTTGTTTCTAAGAAAAAACAATGGAAATAAAAGCTTTTCTTGTGAAACAAAGGCATCAATATCGTGTATCCTAATGAAGAGAATGTGTTTATGGTGCCTTATCATGAGAAGAATAGAGATTATCGTAAGAATCCATGTTTATTTCATTTGGCGAATGAACATTTATTCTAGGAAAATAAAAGTTTTTCTTGTGAAATATAACATCGTGTATCCTCATGATGAGAACATGTTTATGGTGCCTAATCATAAAAGGAATGGAAATTATTATGAGAATCCATGTTCATCTCATTTAGGGATGAGCTTTGATTCTAAGGGAAATGGTGAAAAGAAAAGCTTTTCTTGCAAAATCAAAGCGTCAATGTCATGTATCCCAATGAAGAGAACATGTTTATGGTGCCTAATCGTGCAAAGAATTCAAATTGCTACGAGAATCCATGTTTATCTCATTTGGGGGATGAACTTTGATTCTAAGAAAAATGGTGGAAATGTTGGAAAAATAGATCAGATGTGCTATGAAATTTAAAAACTTTTTAGTTCGATCATGCTCAATCGTGTTATTATATACAATAAAACCATTATAATCAATTACCTGAGTTAGATCTAAAGATCTATGAAAGAATTCTTAGATCCATATGAAAGCTTCAACCAACTAGCCTTCTCCAATATTCTCTAATTCTAACTTGAAATAAAGTCATGGCAATTTTATTCGAATAAAATAATTATATGCTAATCATCAAAATAAAATTAACTATAGTAAAATAATTAATTTAATTGCAAATCAAAAGTAAATAAATAAAATAAGTTTTCTTTTAATTTATTTGGAATATTATTCATCTTTAATTTGTAAATAAATATTTAAACAAGACTTAATGGATATCAAATTAATTATAAAAATAATTAATTTCCCATATCTATTTAGTTTAAATTAATTCCTATATTTATCAAAAGATAAATGCAATTAATTTAAATTACTAGTTCTTGTCTTAACAAATATTCAATCAAATTAAATATATATTCTAAATTAAAAACACCAAAAAAATCATTTACATTTATTTACTAAAGAAAACACCTACACTCCTAAAGTGACTGAATCCGGTGTATCCCTTCACCATATTGAGAATCATCCAACTTCAAGTATTTTTGATTAATAACCATCCGTCAAGGAATTATATTCAGCTAGCAGAGGGACTAATTGGACACATATAATTAGGCTCTAATAATTTATGTATTAATTGTTTTATCCTGAATAATTAATCACATAATTATTAATCTCAGAGTTGCACTACTAAAGACCTGAGGCTATACTCCCAACTATATACCATATTACAAAAGCTTTATAAATAGCCTTTTAGTCTAATGAACTTGTCATATATGTTATACCTTCATATGATATCCATGATCAACTTAAGGTTAAAAGTCTATTTTACCTGCTTTACCACCTTATCTTAAAGTTTCATTATACTCTATACGTGAAAATGATTGTTAACCACATATGAACAATTTGTCATTTGACATACAAATGATTGAGGCCTTGTCTATTTTCACTATCTGGTATAATGCCTTTTAAGAGATTAACCTTGACTCTTAGGAGCTATGATTCCATGTCTATAAATAAAGCTCTCATTGAGTATAATTAATATAAACAATTAACCGATCTAATAGCCTACTACTTTGAGATGTTTTAGCATTTGGAATGTTAAACTATACAAGTTATAGACATAGAGCCAATTACTTACTCAAGATTAAGGTAATTACATAATGAATATCAAAAGTAAATTAATCCAGGTAAAGGGACTTATTAATAGATTAATTGCACTTGGTCCAGTCCAATATATGACCACCTCTAGCAATATACCTATGTCTCTACTCAGGAATTAGAAAATTAAAATAAAAATTGGGGAATGACTGCAAGGTGTTGTGTCACTAGGCACTATTAGATGACAAGACGGCAAGCAAAAATTTTTTTGGGAAGGTATAAAATGCCTATAGGTCATATTAAAGAACAATGTAAAATAAGGCATTAAAGGTCATTTTCATGGTGTCAATAGAGTCATTCAGATGAATACACATATTAATTTTCCACTATTTGTGACCTAGTTGAGGTAAATCGGGAAGCCACAGGTACAAGTTATATTGGTGCATAAGTATTGATATGAGGATTGTGCGTTGCCAAAAATTCAATTTTTTATTTGTAATAGCAATACACGAAGGTTTAGTTTGAAAACCTAATCAGATGTATCGATACCCATCATCATTGCATCGATATAAACTTTGGCAATAGCTATAGTTGAGATTTTCAACAAAATGTATCGACACACAAGCTAGACACAAGCTCATGAAGCATCGATACATACTTTTAAGTCTCAAGACTGGAAACAAATTTATGCTCTTGGTATCGATGCATGCTTTGTTGTATCAACACTCATGGGTAAAAATTGCCTTGTATATCGATACATAAAGACATATTTGCCTAGTTCGAGCCATTTTTCAGCCATTGTACCACTAATTCAAAATCTGATTCAAACACATTTCTTGCACCAAAAATCATCAAAATTCATGCTAGGCTTCGTTTTTGGGCTTATTATTGGATTCAAACAAAATTTTGAGGTTGAAATAGCCAATGACAAGGGATATTTCATGACATTATGCAATTTGTCAAAGGGTAAGGCTGAACTTACCCAATGCTCAACTGCATATAGTCTAGATCCATTTTTTGCTGAGCAAACCAATGGGTTGGCATCGCAACTAAGCACTGTACCTGATCTTTGCACGAGGTACATGCACCAAAACCCCAAAATGCCCTTACTTTTTCATTTTTGTCTTCATAGCCACATGAGCTATATAAGCCGACCATGGACTCAGCTAAAGGGGACACTACCAATAAGAAAAAAGAGATTCCCAGTAGAAAAACTCCCACTTCTAATCATTCCTTTGATATTCCTTAGCCATAAAAAAACTAAAAAACTCTTTTCCATTTTTGGATCCCTTTAGATCCTTTTAAAACCATTACCAAAAGTTTTTCCAAAAACCTTCATTTCAATCATATTCCCTTTCAAAACTCCCTTTTATCCATACCTAACTAAAAAGCCCTTCATTTTCATTACTCTTTTGTTTTTCAACCTTAAAAAAGGTGAAGTTCAAAATTACTATTTAGAGAAAAGGCTGAAACTTGAAACTTTTAGTATATTTTCTCCACTTGACTCTACATATTCTCTAATTTTTTGACATTTCCATCATCTTAATGACCTCTCTATGTTTACCATGACCCTGCTAAGGTTTTCATGCATTATTACTGTCTTATTTGTGGATTCTTAAAGTTTTGATGTTGCATAGTAGGCCAAATATATTGTCTTTCATTCTGTCATCAAAACAGCCCCTATATTTATGCGTTTTCTATCATGTTTCATCTTTTTCACATGCTTAACACATGCTTAAATGTTCACCTTAACATGTCCTACATATATTCATGTATTTTCTTGTGTTTTAAGGAGTTTTATGACATAAAATGTTATCTTGACAACTCTAGCCTGCATTCCTTTGTTTAAATATGTTCATACATCTTATTTGTCATCTTATGTCATTCCTGTCCAGATGCATGCTTATTTGCTAAAAATCTAATCTTTAAAAGAAATCGCTAATTTAAGTTCATGCTACCTCCAAAAGATGAAGAATAGCATGGATTTAATATTTTCATAAGATTGGTCTTCCAATCTTGAAGACAAATCAAATATTTTTGGTCTAGATTCATGGAAAAAAATGCAGTTTTCTTTTGTTAAAGTATTAAGCCTTGATCTTGAGTCAATACCCTTTTTAAGGACACCGTCAATGGGTTGTTTTATCATCCTAAACTAGTCCAAGATTGTGGAATGAACTCGTGATGCCTGTGTAATTCTTTCCCCTATGTTGTGGATGTTTGAGCGTCTATAATTTGAGTTTGGCCCCAAGAAACCTAAAAAAAATCAAATAATCCCCTATTTTTGCCCTGGCAACACTATAGTCTAAATTTAAAAAATTATCTTTGAACCATAAATGATTTTCTTATATTTTTTTAATATTTTCTGCTTAACATTTATCAAAATACCTTTCCGAAAGTGTCTTGTTCGCCCTCAAATCATTCTGGATGTGAGAGTTATAATTTTTTAAACTTTTATAGTCCTAAACCCCTGGAACCAACATGCGATATTTTGTTTGGGCCATTTTGTCCCATCAGATGATATTGTAAAAATTTGTAAACATTTTTCCTAAAATGTTTACAAAATTTTATTCTTGGAAAGGTATTGTTCATGATTTAATGATGCTGAATGAGCCTGAAATGATTTTTCAAATTTCAGTGTGTCTTTTCCCTACATATGCTGCCAGTGTCAAGACAAACCAAATTTCAAAAATTAATTCTGCTTAGAAAGTGATTTTATGGATTTTTGCAATATTTTTACATTAAACCTTATCGAGTCATCTTTCCAAAGGTACTTTATCCATTACCAAAAGCCTTTGGATGAACTCAAAATAAATTCAGAGAGGGAGATGACATGATGCTATCCCCTTTTTTTAACTTAATTGTCAAACCTCTTTTTTTCAAAACATTCGAATGTCTCGAAATGCACCCGATTGGTTCCCCATAACATAAGCCTTTTAGGCTCGGATCAAGGCTAGAATACAAAAAATGATTTCATACTAGATATCTCTTTCATCTATATTAAATTTTTTTGTTAGGGGAGACAATCCAACTCCATTGCTTTGAGTGGATACTCTAACCCCATTTTCAACTCAAAACCTAAATTTTCTTTTTGGATCCACCTTTAAGATTCTTAATACTTATATGAAACTATCAAAAATTTTTATCATTAGGGATACTCTGACCCTAGATCTCTGAGGGGATACTCTAACCCTACTTTTACTAAAAAAATCCATAATTTTCTCTCATCCGGATGCCTTAGACTATTTTGATTAAAATCCTATCATCCTTCAAATTACCACTAAATCTAGATCTATCTCTAAATTGTCATCCCAGTTATTCTTTAATAATTAAAGACAATTATAAGATATATTTCGATCGTTCCTCGCTTTTACGTTATTTTGTTTGTGATTGTTTGTTTATGATATTATTGTCTTACTTTTTTTCGTCTTACTAAGACGTTTCCTTTTTATAGTGATTATCATGCATTCATATTTAAAATTTGTTTTTCCCATAAAATTTAAAAGGCAATGTTCCGCTTTGGTATCTCTCCAGTGCCTAATACGGAACATCCAAAATTTCAAAATCTGATCCGGACATTATTTTCATAAAAATCTCTATGTTTCTCACACCTCTGAGGCGCATAGATGATCTATTTTTTTTGAAAAAATCGAATCTACAATTTATAAAACTTTATGCAATAAAGGGAATTACATCTAAGTAACAAAAAAATGGAAATTGATTCAATCGAGAATGAAGTGAGACACAGTTAGTTGGTACCAATTTCAGTCGTCATGGAAGTGCTAATCCTTCCCTACGCGTAACTAACTCCCAAACTGAACTAACGAATCTCTAGATTTTGTAGACCTTGAGATCAATTTTTGAGTTGTGACTCGAAATATTATTTTTAATAGGCATCCGATCCTGCCAATTCCAAAATGATTGGTTGTGACTCTAAGTTCATGGCCACTTTATGGTGATTATCTGATACTAGTTGGATGAGTGATTCACCCAATGATCTCTCTCCCTTCCATATTACTACGCCTAATCTAAATCCCGATCATGGGATTACTCAAAGGCTCATCCACCACTAACCATTATTTACATTTAAGTCAAGCAAGCTATGCCCTTCAGGTTTTTTGAAGTTTTAAAGGCGGGCATGTGGCAACACCAATATCAAAATCATGTATCCCAATGCAAAGAATGTGTTTATGGTGCCTAATCATGGAAGGAATGGAGATTATTAAGAGAATCCATGTTCATCTCACTTAGGGATGAATTTTGATTCTAAGAAAAGTGGGGGAAAAAAACATTTTTTTGTAAAACTAAAGCACCAATATTGTGTATCCCATAGATGAGAACCTATTTTTGTAGCCCAATCACGAAAAGAATGGAGATTATTATAAGATCCATGTTCATCTCATTTGGGTGACAAACTTTAATTTAAAGGAAAATGGTGAAAATATCTTTTTCTGTGAAACCAAAGCATTAATATTTTGTATCCCAATGAGGAGAATATCTTTTTGTAGCCTAATCACTAACAAAATAAATATTATTACAAGAATCCATGTTCATCTTATTTGGAATGAACTTTGATTCTAAGAAAAATGGTGGAAAGAAAGGTTTTTCCTACGAAACCAAAACATTAACATCATGTATTTCAAAGAGGAAAACATGTTTTTGTAACCCAATCATGAAAAGAATAGATATTATCATGAGAATCCATGTTTGTCCCATTTAGGGGGATAAACTTTGATTCTAAAAAAGTAGGGAAAATAAAAACTTTTCTAGCAAAAGTAAAGCATCAATATCGTGTATCCTAAGGAGGAGAGCATGTTTTTGTTGTAGCACAATCATGCAAAGAATAGAGATTATTACGAGAATCCATGTTTGTCTTATTCAAGCGATGATCTTTGATTTAAAGGAAATGATGGAAAAAAAGCTTTTTTGGCAAAACCAATCAAAAAATCGATGAAGAGAATACATTTATGATGTTTGATCACAAAAGAAAAAGAGATTATCACAAGAATCCATGCTCATCTCATTTAAGGGATGAACTTGTACTCTAAAAAAAATGGTGGAAATAAAAGCTTTTCTTGCAAAACCAAAGCCTTAATATTGTGTATCCTAAAGAGGATATCGTGTTTTTGTAGTCTTAGAATGAAAAAAATGGATATTATTGTGAAAATCCATGTTCATCTTATTTAGGGGATGAACTTTGATTCTAAGAAAAATGGTGGAAAGAAAAGCTTCTCTTGCAAACCAAAGCATCAAAATCATGTATCCCAATGAAGAAAACATGTTTATGGTGCCAAATTAGAAAAAGAAAAGAGATTATTATGAGAATTCATTTTTGTCTTATTTGGGGGGTAAATAATGATTCTAAGGAAAATGTTGGAAAAAAAAGTTTTCTTGTGAAACCAAAGCATTAATATCATGTATTCCAAGGAAGAGAACGTGTTTTTTGTAGCCCTATCATGAAAAGAATAGAGATTATTACAAGAATCCATGTTCATCTTTTTCGAGAGATGAACTTTAATTCTAAGAAAAATGGCAGAAATAAAAGCTTTCCTTGCAAAGAAAAGCATTAATATCATGTATCCTAATAAAAAAACATGTTTATGCTGCATAATCAGGAAAATAAAGGAACTCATTATAAGAATCCATGTTTATCTCAATTAGGGGATGAACTCTGATTTTGAGGAAAGTGATGGTAAAAAAAGCTTTTCTTGCAAAACAAAAGCATCAATATTGGGGATCCTAATAAAAAGAACATGTTTGTGGTGCTTAATCATAAGAAAAATTGAGATTATTATGAAAATCCATTTTTTTCATTTGCTAGATGAACATTGATTCTAAGAAAAATGAGGAGAAGAAAACTTATTCTTGTAGAACTAAGGCATCAATTTCATGTATCGCATTGAAAAAAACATATTTATGGTGCCCAATTATGTATATAATGGATATTATTATGAGAACATCTCATTTTTGGGCCAAACTTTCATTCTAAAGAAAATGGTAGAAGGAAAAGCTTTTTTTGCAAAATTAATGCACCAATATCATGTATCCCATAGAAAAGAATATTGTATATGCTGCCTAATCATGAAAAGAGTGAAGGTTTTTATAAAAACCCATATTCGTCTTATTTAGCGGATGAACTTTGATTTAAAAAATATTATGAAACCAAAGCACCAATATTATGTATCCCAACAAAAGCAACATGTTTCTATTGCTTAGTCATGAAAAGAATGGAGATTATTAGGAGAATCCATGCTCATCTCATTTAAGGGATGAACTTTAATTGTAAGAAAAATGGTGGAAAGAAAATCTTTTCTTATGAAACCTAAGCATCAATATCGCGTATACTAATGAAAAGAACATCTTTATGTCTCCCGATCAAGAAAACAATGGAGATTATTATGAAAATCCATGCTAATCTTATTTGCAGGATGAGCTTTAATTTTATGGAAAATGGTGGAAAGAAAGCTTTTCTTGCAAAATCAAAGCAACAATATTATGTATCTCAATGAAGAGAATATGTTTATGGGGCCTAATCATGAAAAGAATTGATATTGTTATAAGACTCCATGTTTACTAATTTAGGGTACAAACATTTATTCTAATGAAAATGGTGGAAAGAAAAGCTTCTTTTGCAGAACCAAGGAATCAATATGGTGTATCCCAAGGAAGAGACTGCATTTTTGTAGCCCAATCATAAAAAAATGAAGATATTTGGAGAATCCATGTTTGTTTGATTTGGGGGATGAACTTTAATTTTAATGAAAATAGTAGAAAGAAAACCTTTTCTTGTGAAACCAAATACTATGTATCCCAAGGAGTAAATGTCTTTTTGTAGCTAAATCATGAGAAGATTGGAGATTATTACAAGAATCCATGTTCATCTTATTTAGAGGATAAATTTTGATTCTAAGGAAAATAGTGGAAAAAAAACATTTTTTTGGCAAAATTAAAGCATCAATATTGTGCATCCCAAGGAGAACTTGTTTTTGTAGCCAAATAAAAAAAATGAAGATTATTATGGGAATTCATGTTCATCTCATTTTACGCTTGAACTTTGATTCAAGGGAAAATTGTCAAAATAAAAGCTTTTCCAATGAAATCAAAGCGTAAATATTATGTATCCCAAAGAGAAAAATGTACTTTCGTAGTCCAATCATTAAAAGCATAGAGATTATTATAAGAATCCATGTTCATCTTTTTAGGGGATAGACTTTGATTCTAAGAAAAATTATGGAAATTAAAGCTTTTCTTGTGAAACAAAAGCATTAATATCTTGTATCTAATGAAGAGAATGTGTGTAGGTGACCTTAGCACGAAAAGAATATAGATTATTACAAGAATCCATCTTTACCTCATTTAGAGTACAAATATTGTTTTTAAGGCAAATGCAGGAAAGAAAAGTTTTTCTTACGAAACACAAGCTTCAAAATCGTGTATCCTAATGATGAGAACATGTTTATGATGCCTAATCATGAAAAGAATGGAGATTTATAAGAGAATCCATGTTCCTCTTACTGGAGGACAAACTTTGATTTTAAAGAAAATGGTGGAAAGAAAAATTTTTCTTGCAAAACCAAAGCATCAATTTCATATATCCAAATGAAAAGAACATGTTTATGGTGCCAAATCATGCAAAGAATGGTGATTATTAACAAAATCTATGTTCATCTTTTTTAGGGGACAAACTTGATTCTAATGAATATGGTGGAAATAAAACCTTTTCTTCCAAAACCTAAGCATTAATATCGTGTACCCCAATGAGAATAACATCTTTATAGTGCTCGATCTTGAAAAGAGTACAGATTATTATGAAAATTCATGTTCATCTCATTTGCAGGATGAACTTTAATTCTATGGAAAATGGTAGAATAAATAGCTTATCTTGTGAATCTAAAGCATCAATATTATGCATCCCAATGAAGAGAACATGTTTATAGTGCTTAATCATGAATGAAATTAAGATTGTTACGAATTTGTGTTTAACTCATTTGGGGGACAAAGATTGATTTTAATGGAATAGTGGAATCAAAGCATCAATATCATGCATCCCAAGAAGGAAAATGAGTTTTTCTAGACTGATCAGGAAAAGAATAAAATTATCATAAGAAGCTATGTTCGTCTCTTTTTGGGGACAAATTTAAATCTAAAGAAAATAGTTGAAAGAAATGCATTTCTTGCGAAACCAAAGCATCAATATCATGTAAAACAATGAGGATAATGTGTTTTTGTACACTAACCATGGAAAGAATGAAGAGTTTTACTAGAATTTATGTCTCTCTCACAGAAGGGATGAACTTTGATTTTGAGAAAATGGTGGAAAGAAAAGCTTCTCTTATGAAATCAAATCATTAACATTTTGTATTCCAATAAAGAAAACATGTTTATGGAGCTTAATCATGAAAAGGATAGAGATTAATACGAGAATCTATGTTTATCTCATTTGGGGATGAATTTTGGTTCTAAGCAAAATGGTTGAAAAGAAAACCTTTTATTATGAAACCAAGACATTAATATTGTGTATCCACAGAGGATAACTTATTTTTGTAGCCTAGTCATGAAAAGAATGGAGATTATTACGAGAATCCATGTTTTATCTCATTTAGGAGATGAACTTTGTTTCTAACAAAAATTATGGAAAAAAATACCTTTTTTGGCAAAACCAACGCATCAATATTGCGTATCATAAGGAAGAGAATGTGTTTCTATAGCACAATCATGGAAAGAATAGAGATTAATATAAGAATCCATGTTTCTCTTATTTAGAGGATGAGCTTTGATTCAAGGGAAATGGTGGACAAAAAGCTTCTCTTGCAAAACCAAAGCATTAACATTATGTATCTCAATGAAGAGAACATTTTGATGGCACTTGATCATAAAAAGAAAAAGATTATTATGACAATCCATATTTGCATCATTTGAAAGGACGATCAATAATTCTAATGAAAATGGTAGAAAGAAAAGCTTTTCTTGCAAAACCAAATCATTGATATCATGCATCCCACATAAAAAAAGTGTTTTTATAGCCCAATCACGAGAAGAATGGATATTATTATGAGAATCTGTGTTCATCTTATTTTGGAGATGAACTTTAATTATAAAGAAAATAGTAGAGAGAAAAGCTTTTCTTGCAATGCAAAAGCATCAATATTGTGTATCATAATAAAGGGAATGTGTTTTATAGTGCCTAATCATGAAAAGAATACAGATTATTACAGGAATCCATGTTTGTCTTATTTTACGGATGAACTTTGATTCTAAGGAAAATGGTGGCAAGAAATGCTTTTCTTGCGAGCTAAAGCATCAATATCATGCAACATCTAGAAGAAAACTTGTTTTTTAGCCAATCATTAAAGAACAGAGATTATTACGAGAATTGATGTTCATTTCATTTAGAGGACAAGTTTTGATTCTAAGGAAAATGGTGGAAAGAAAAGCTTTTCTTGCAAAACAAATGTATCATTATCATGTATTACAATAGAGAGAACTATTTTATGGTGCCTAATAATGAAAAGAAATGAGATTATTACAAGAATCCATGTTCGTCTCATTTAAGTAACAAACTTTGATTCTGAGGACAATGGTAGAAATAAAAATTTTCTTGCAAAACTAAAGCATCAATATCATGTATCATAATGAAGACTACATGTTTTTGTAGACCAATCATGAAAAGAATGAAGATTCTTATGAGAATCCATGTTTGTTACACATAAGGGATGAACTTTGATTCTAAGGAAATGGTGGGAAGAAAAGCTTTTCTTGAGAAACCAAAGCATCAAAATCATGTATCCCAATGAAGGGCATGTGTTAAAGGATCCTAATCATGAAAGGAATGGAGAATGTTATGAGAATCCATGTTTTTCTTATTTCGGGGATGACTTTAATTCTAACAAAAATGGTGGAAAAAAACCTTATCTTATGGAATCAAAGCATCAATATTGTGTATCCCAAGGAGGAAAACGTGTTTTTGTGCCTAATCATGAAAGCAATAGAGATTATTATGAGAATTTATCTTCTTCTTATTTAGGGGATGACCTGATTCTATGAAAAATGGCAGAAAGAAAACCTTTTCTTGTGAAATCAAAGCATCAAAAGCAAAGCATAAATATGTATATCCCATAAAAAAGAACATGTTTTTGTAACCTAATCATAAAATGAATGGAGATTATCATAAGAATCCATGTTCATCTCTTTTAGGGGAAGAACTTTGATTCTAAGAAAAATGGTGGAAGTAAAAGCTTTTCTTGCAACTTCAAAGCATTAATATCTTGTATCCCAAGGAGGAGAACATGTTTTTGTAGCCCTATCACAAAATAATGGAGATTATATAAAATTGCATGTTCATCTTACTTAGAGGATGAACTTTGATTCCAAGGAAAATGATGGAAAGGAAAGCTTCTCTTACAAAACCAAGGCATCAAAATCATGTATCCTAGTGAAAAGAACATGATTATGGTGCCTAATCAGGAAAAAATGAGATTATTATGAGAATCCATATTTGTCTCATTTGGGGGGTGAAGAATGATTCTAAGGAGAATATTGCAAAGAAAAGTTTTTATTATGAAACCAAAACATCAATATCATGTATTCCAAGGAAGAAAACATGTTTTTTATAGCCTAATCATGAAAAAAATGGACTTTATTACAAGAATCCATGTTTATCTTTTTTAGGAGATAAACTTTAATTCTTAGGAAAATGGTGAAAAGAAAAGCTTTTTTTGCAAAACAAAAGCATCAATATCGTGTATCCCAATGAAAAAAGCATGTTTATGATGCCTAATCATGAAAAGAATAGAGATTATTATGAGAATCCATGTTTATCTCATTTCGAGGATGAACTTGATTCTAAGGATGGTGGACAGAAAGCTTTTTTTGTGAAACCAAAGCATCATTATCATGTATACCCTAAAAGAGAATGCATGTTTTTAGCTTAATCACAAAAATAATAGAGATTATTATAAGAATCCATGTTCATCTTATTTGGGGAATAAACTCTAATTTTGAGGAAAATGGTAGAAAAAAAGCTTTTCTTATGAAACAAAAGCATCAATATCGCGAATCTTAATGAAAAGAACATGTTTATGGTGCCTAATCATAAACAAATGGTGATTATTATGAGACTCCATCTTCGTATCATTTGGAGGATTAAAAATGATGGAAAAAAAGTTTTCTTGTGAAACCAAAGCATCAATATCATGTATCCAATTGAAGAGAATGTGTTTATGGTGCCCAATCATTAAAAGAATAGAGATTATTATGAGAATCTATGTTCATCTCATTTTTAGGCTGAACTTTCATTCCAAAGAAAATGGTGGAAAGAAAAGCTTTTCTTCCAAGACCAATGCATCAATATCATTTATCCCAATGAAAAGAATGTGTTTGTGGTTCCTAATCACAAAAAGAATGGAGTTTTCATGAGAGTCCATATTCGATTGATTTAGGTGATGAGCTTTAATTCTAAGGAAAATTATGGAAAGAAAAGTTTTTCTTGTGAGACCAAAGCATCAACATCATGTATCCTAAAAAACAAAACGTGTTTATGGTGCCTAATCATAAAAAGAATAGAGATTTTTATAAGAATCCACTTTTGTCTCATTGGCTGGATAAACTTTGATTCTAAGGAAAATGATGGGAAGAAAAGCTTTCCTTGCAAAACCAAAGCTTCAATTGTAGGAGGTCTTGGGACAACAAGTAATCAGATTACAAAAATTTATAAAATAATTTATAAACATGGCAACAGAAATAATTCAAACAAACAATAATATCTAAATAGGATTATCTTGCATGATCTTGATTAATCTTTAAGATCGAGAAACCTAAAAAAGTATTCAAGATTCAAACATATCTCAACCTTGAAAAGGTTTTTAGAAATTCCATGATCCAAGAACATGTACATCGAGCCCTATTTTTGTAAACCAAAGGCTGTCCAAGCATCCGGCCTCTAACAGTTATCCATATAGATGATTTGGAAAACCTATAATAATGAAGATACTTTATTGCCAGGAGTCATGCTAGCAACTTAGATTTCAATAAATCTTCCCTTGCACTTAGAAGACCTTGATTAAATAATCAAAGAACAAAGAAGAAAGCTATTTTAGTCTTAAAGAACTAAGACTGCACCAAATCCTTTAGGGATTCTATGAAATTGCAAATCAAGGTTTTCTAAGCTTCTTGGCCAAATTTTGGAGCCTCTCTTTCACCATGAGCGACAATAATCATGGGTTTATATAGTCTAGGGTTTAAAATTTTAATTTCTAATAAATTATAATTTTTCCCCTAGCCCATATAAATTAATTCAAATTAGGCTTAAGTAACCATTACTATGATTAGACATATAAGCCCAGTCTTAATCTAATTTTTACTAATCACCCTAATGCGTGTAACCAATTAGGCCTTAATCATATTAGCAATAAATATAAAATATCTTAATAAAGAATTATTTTATATTTATAGATCAAGATTGGCATCTAGCAATGTACTATGACCACCTAACATATAAGGAGCGTTAATACCCCTTTGACAAGCCCTTTACTGTTCAGTATCTTAGTGTAATAAATACCCTTTTATCATATATCTTAGAATTAGCAAGAGCATGGTTTAGTGTTTACTCTTGGACCAGTCCATATTATATGCAACCCCTATGTGTTAACTCCATAATCAGTATTGCCTTAGCCAAAGACTTTAAGTTAACACGGGCCAGATACATATAGGATATGTCCTTTTATATCACTTAGGGTGATGAATCCTCTCTAGACCACTCATTTTCCTACCATGTGATTCATGCTATACCTAACACCACACTACTATAAGCATCCATCTATTATGGACACATTCGTGGTGGAATTAAAGCATGACACTCCTTATATGAGATAACCTAGTGTCACAAGTCTAAGGATCACTTACACTATTAACACATAAGAGTATTTCCATAGACACTTGAGTAAAAGACCGAATGGAAATCTCATAGCAGGTTATGTTTAATGAACTTGGTACCATAAAAAAAACACTTATATGATGTCCCAAAGTACTTATATGCTTTAACTTATATCTTAATTGCATGCATCACATACATGGAAGCTTACATATGCCAATCTTTGTGCATTGTCAATGCCTTGTCTTGACAATATAATGACCATGAATGATTTTAGAAACACGGCTTTGATGCATAGGGATCTCATAATTGTAACTCTTTACAATTGCTTTACAAGGCTAATGTATTTTATAGGCTTTACCTACATAAGATATTTATACCCATTATTAAATAAATTCTTATGGATAAAGAAATAGCTTTATAACATTAATAAAATATAATGTTTGATTACATGAAATCACTAAATGCTAATGCCTTATAAGAAACAATGATTGGCTTGCATGGCTTACACTAACAATCTTCCACTAGCATTAAAACCAATCGTCCACATGTCTAAGCCCCATGCCCTCCATATGATGATCATGTTTCTCTTAGGAGAAAACTTTAGTGAAAGGATAAACTAAGTTCTTTTTAGTAGGTACTCATTCCATAGTAATATCACGTTTCTCAATAATATGTCTAATGACATGATAAAATCATAATACGTGTTTAGATTGTGATAAGACCTTGGTTCCTTAGCTTGCACCATGGCTCCACTGTTATTATAGTAAAGTGGTATTGGACCAACGATGCATGGAGATATACTAAGTTCGATGTAGAATTTTTCTCCTAAATTGACTTTTTCACAGCCTCACATGTAAAGATGTATTCAGCTTTGATTATTAAGTCTATAGTTCTAGCTTTTCTGGATCTTTATTAACTAACTATAACATCATTAAGGGTAAAACACAAAGCTGTTTTCTAATTTACTATCATCCCTTTCTGATTGAAATCTAGTCAGATTGGATAAGGCATATGATAGATAAATAATGCAAACCAATCACTTATGTTAGTGATTCAAGGTTTCCCTTTATGTTAATGGCTTGATGATAATAATGCAAACACTAATTGAATAAAGCCTGTGAAACACAATGGCTCTACAAAGTTAGTAATGAGTTACAATGATGAGATCTTTATGCATCAAAGTCATATTTCTAAAAATGTTCCTAGTCATCGTATTGTTAAGTAGGGCATTGACAATGTACAAAGACTAGCATATGCTAAGCCTTTATGCATTTGATCCATGCAACTCTTTGATCTCATAGAAGTTTTCTGGTACCACTTTACTGTGATAATAATGAAGCCATAGTGGAAACTAGGGAACCACAATCTTATCAGAAATCTAAACATGTATTAAGGTGATATCATGTTATTAGAGAGATTATTAAGGGTACATGTCATCCCCTTTCTCGAATTTATTTTGGGTGCATCCGAAGGCTTCAGGGGTTAATAAAGTATAGTTGGAAAGGTAACTCAAATAAGTTTAATGTAAAAATATTGGAAAAATCCTAGAAAATCACTTTCTAATTGGAATTAATTTTAGAGGTTAGGTTTATCTCAATTCTAGCAGCATGTACAAGGAAAAACACACGTTAAAATTTGAAAATTCGTTTAAAGCTCATCTAAGATCTTTACATTATGAACAATACCTTTCTGGAAAGAGAATTTCACAAACTTTTTACAAAAAAATCTAAAAATTTCATAAAAATCATCTGGAGGGTGAAAATGGCCCAAACAAAATATTGCACACTAGTTCCAAGAGTTTCGAATAGCAAAGTTCAAAAAATCATAATTTCCACATTCAGAATGATCTAAGGGCGGTCAAGACAATGTTGGAAGGGTATTTCAATGCCCTTGAATGAAAAATATTGGAAAATTCAAGAAAAATCATTCATGACTTGAAAAATAAATTTTCAAACTTGGACTATAGTGCTGCCAATGCAAAAACAAGGGAGTGATTTGATTTTTTGGATTTTTTAGGATAGGCTCGGGTCTAAGACATTCGAACGTCCATGATAAAAAGTAACATAGGCAGCACGAGTTCATTCCACAATCTTTGAGTAGTTTAGTTTGATGAGATAACTCATTGACCATGTCAATAAAGGGAATATTGGGCTCAAGATTAAGGTTTAATACTTTAAGAAAAGAAAACAACATTTTATTTCCATAAATCTAGGCCTAGAAGGTTTAGTTTGTCCCCAAGATTGGAGGACCAATTTTATGAAAATGTCAAGTTCATGCTATTCTTCATCTATTAGAGTAACATGAACTTAATTTGGGAATTTGTTTTGAATCATATTTTTATAATGAACAAGCATGCATTTTGACAAACAAATAATGAAAAAATATAACATGCACAAAGATAAATAAGTATTACACATGCAAACATAGAAAGATGTCATTTTGACATGGAAAAGGTAACAAATATGCAAAAGGATGACAATTAAGATTCATGGAATTGATATGAACATATTTAAACAAAGAAAAGTGTGTTGGAGTTATCAAGAAAGCATTTTTATGTTTTAAGACTCCTTAAAATGCAAGAATACTCAGTGTATTTATAAAAACATTAAAACATGTGTTAAGCATATGAAAGTAGATGAAACATGACAGAAAATGCATAAATAAAGGGTTGTTTTGATAACAGAATGAAAGATAAGATATTTGGCCTACAACGTAACATCAAGGCATCAAGAGAACATAATGCATGAGAACTTTAGAAGGCAACTACCTAAGACTACCATAAACAGGGCAATAATAATACATGAGAACTTTAGAAGGGTCATGGTAACATAAAAAGGTTAATAAGATGACGAAAATGTTGAAAAATCAAAGAATATGCAAAGTCAAGTGGAGAAAATATACCAAAAGTTGTAAGCTTTAGAGTTTTCTCTAAGTAGCAATTTTAGACATCTTTTTTGTTAGGGTTAAACAGTAAAAGAGTGATGAAAATGAGGGGCTTTTTAGTTAGGTATGGATAAAAGGGAGTTTTGAAAGGGAATATGAGTGAAATGAAGGTTTTTGGAAAGACTTTCGGTGGTTTTGAAGGGATCCAAAAATAGAGACTAGTTTCTTAGTTTTTGGTGGCTGGCGAAAAGAATGATTAGAAGTAAGATTTTTTTGTCGAGAATCTCTTTTTTTTCTTATTGGTAGGGTCCCCTGTAGCTTAGTCAAAGGTTGGCTTATATAGCCATATGGCTATGAAGACAAAAGATAAAAAAGCAAGGGTATTTTGAGGTTTTAAAGTATGTACCTCATGCAAAGATCAGGTAAAGTGCTTAGCTGCCATGCAAACCCATTAGTTTGCTTAGCAAAAATAGTAAATCTTGACTACTTTATACAGCTGAACATTAGGTAAGTTCAGCCTTACCCTTTCACAAATTGCATAATGTCATGAAATATCCCTTGTCATTGGCTATTTGGACCTCAAAATTTTGTTTGAATCCAATCACAAGCCTAAAGACAAAGCCTAATATGAATTTTGATGATTTTTGGTGCAAGAAAGGTGTTTGAATTAGATTTTGAATTAGTGAGGCAGTGGCTAAAAAATGGCTCGACCTAGGCAAATATATCTTTGTGTATTAATGCAAAACATTATGCATCAATACACAAGGTAATTTTTACCCATGAGTATCGATACAATGAAACATGTATTGATACTAAGGGCATAAATTTGTTTCCAGTCTCGAGGCTTAGAGGTACGAATCGATACTTTATGAACTTATATCGATGCACAAGCTTGTGTATCGATGCACAAGCTTGTGTATCGATGCATTTTGTCAAAAATCACAACTATAGCTACTACCAAGGTATGTATCGATACAATGATAATGGGTATTAATACATGTCTCAAGACCAAACCCTTATGTATTGATACTGCATAGAAAAATTTAAATTTTTGGCGATGCACAAGCCTTGTATCAATACTTATACACTGATATAACTTGCACGTACTTATACCTTCTCTATTTACCTCAACTTGGTCACCAATAGTAGGAAATTAATCTGTGTATTCATGTGAATAACTCTGGTGATATCATGAAAAATGGCTTTTGATGCATCATTTTATATTTTTCTTTAATATGACCTACGGGCATTTTATACCTTCTCCAAAAAAAATTTTCGCCTGGCGTCATGTCGCCTAATAGTGCATGGTGACATGGCACTTGATAGTCATCCCCTAATTTTTATTTTTATTTTATAATTTTATCATCTTTCACTTGAGCCCTAAGGTGCCAAAAGTCAGCTCGAATAAAATAATGTGTTTATAGTTGCCCCTCTTTGGTTGTTGCTAAGCATTAAGAATAGGACAAAGACAAAATAAACACCATTTTGTTCAAGTACAATGATGGTTCCGTATGAATATAAAGAAGTCAATAGCTATTTAGTATCATATCAAGATGGATTGAATATACTTGCAAAAAAAAATTCAATGAGTTTTGCAAGGTTCAGCCTCTCTACTAGGTTATTTTTTAGGTTTAACCCTAAATAGGTGCCACCAGCTTGTGTAGGCTTTAAAGTAGGTAAGTGTCTAATTCGTTATGGACTAAGGTTAATAGATGCCACCAGTTTGTGTGGGCTTTGAGGTAGGTAAAGAAAGATGTCTAGCTCTTTATGGACTAAGATAGATAGGTGCCACCAACTTTATAGGCTTTGAGATAGGTAAGGAAAACATCCTGCTCTTTGAGGACTAAGGTTGATAAGTGCACCAGCTTGTGTAGGCTTTAAGATAGGTAAGGCATCCTGTTCTTTGAGGACTAAGGTTGATAAGTGCCACCAGCATGTATGGGCTTTGAGATAGGTAAGGAAAGACATCCTGCTCTTTGAGGACTAAGGTAGATAAGTGCCACCAGCTTGTGTGGGCTTTGAGATAGGTAAGGAAAGGGGTCCTAGTCTTTGAGGACTAAGGTAGATAAGTGCCACTAGCTTGTGTGGGCTTTGAGATAGGTAAGAAAAAGCATTCTAGTATTTAAGGATTAACATTGATAGGTGCCACTAGCTTGTGTAGGTTTTGATAGGCAAGAAAAGGTGTCCTGCTTTTTAAGGACTAAGTAGATAGGTGCCACCAACTTGTGTGACTTTGCTAGCTAAGAAAAGGTGTCCAACTCCATGTGGACTAAAGATGATAGGTGTCACCAACTTGTGTGGGTTTTGTGCCAAGTAAAGAAAGGTCTCTTACTATTTAAGGACTAGAAGAAAATGAGTTTAGATACTACTATTGGAAGATTTTCAATGAACTCATGGGTTAAAGATACTTACCTGAGGCCTTTCGAGGTTTTTCAAAAAAAAAAAGTGTACATTAAGTTTTCTATAAAGTTAACTTTTGTATACGAAAACCGATACCTATAGGATGCTAAATGCTGCTTATGCATGGGGATGCAAGTGCCTGGCTAAATGATGATAGAATAATGACTTTAAAAGCCTAATCTAGTGGTCAATTTTGGCCTTCTTCGGCTTATTACCCTTTCTTGAGTTTAGTGAAGTGGCCTTTTGCCCTAGGGTTTGTCAATCTTGCTTCAGATTTCTAAAGGCTCTGAATGTGAAGCCTATCTTCTGAAGGTACAAAGGGTTTTTGAATATGGAGGGATGGGCTTGAGTTTAGACTGCTCATGCATGGGAACTTTTATCTCATTGAATTTGGTGGATATAAAGGATTCCACTCTGCTAATTATGATTTAAAAGGTATCTTTGGTGGTTTGGTTAGGCTGTTTTAAATTCTAGTTAAGGATGATAATTTGAAAAGAACTTTGGCTTTTTGTTTATAGGCTGGAGTTTACTAGAATGAGGTCTTGAGCATATTTTCAAGATGTAAGGTCCCAAGGCCAAACTGATTATGGCCCCAAGAGTTCCTTCTTAGTTTTTAGACATGAAACAAAAATTCCTGCAAAGTTTTATCTTTTCAAGTAATACTAGGAAATCCTGTTATTAATTTTGTTCATTTATCAAGCATTACTAATTAAATAATGTAACATGGAATGCAAGGTTATGAAATGATTTTGCGATAAAATAAGTAATTGTATTTCATTCAAAGAAAAAAGGTACAAGCTATGATAAAATTTTAAGACTTTAAAAGATTTTGAAATATAAGAAATATAAGAGAGGTCTTCCTGGTCGATTAGCCCCCGATGCTGATGACATGAATCTTCCACTGAGTGCTTTTAGAGATTTCTCTGGAGCAATTAATCCTTGCGGTGTTGGTCGAGTTATAAGAAAATTCCTCAAATTACCTCATGGTAGTATAAAAGCCTCAAAGTTAGGTAGTTTTCACTTTTCAAGTACAGGTATGGACAAGATTTGATGGGATTGGTCAGTATAGATTAGGTGGGTTGGCTTATGATTTGGCATCTTAATCAGGTTTGCAAACATGGCAAAAATTGGTTTTGAGCTGATGATGGTTTGGGCTTGACTTAGTTTGAGTAAAAAGGTTTGGTCACTTAACCTACCCTTTAAAGTTTTCAACTTAAGTTGATTCTCTCTATTTTCCTTCTTTTTTTTTGTTTTTATTTTTTTAGAGAGTGGTGGCTAAAGGAAAAATAGGATACCCTTTCGAAATTTCACCCTAGGATTCTTTCAGGCACAATGTGTTTTAACAGAATCAGATTTCAAAGGGTTAGGTAGGTCGCTAACATCAATCTCGATCAAGATTAGGGCTCTTCCAAAGAATACATGTTTCACCATATATGGTCTTTCCTAATTTGGGTTCATTTTCCTCGAGCATCTTTATGATCAGGAGAATTTGCTTGAGCACTAAGTTGCCTTCTCAAAACTGACTAAGATGGACCTTTTTATCGTGGGCTCTCATTTTGTGCTTTTGGTTTATTTGCCTATGATAGATGGCTTGGATTCTTTTTTGTTCAATGAGATTAAGCTGTTCATGTTGGTTCTTAACCCATTTGGCCTCTTCAAGTTGTGATTTCATCAAAACTCTAAGTGAAATGATTTCAACCTAGATTGGTAGGACAGCCTTAATGCCGTAGACCAAGGAGAATAGGGTAGCACCTGTGGAAGTTTGTATTACTATGCGATAGGCATGTAATGAAAATGGCTACTTTTCATGCCAATCTTTGTACATCTTAGCCATCTTTTCAATATTTTCTTGATATTCTTATTGGCTGCTTCAACTGCCCCATTCATTTTCAAATAGTATGGGACTAAATTTTGATGCTAAATTTTAAACAGAAAGCAGATGCTTGTATCATCTTCTTTTTCATATTACGCACATTATCCACAATGATTTGTTCAAGAAGACCATATCTTCAAAGGATGTTGCATTTCATAAATTTACGTATGACCGATTTGGTGACATTGGCATATGAAGCTACCTTTATCCACTTGGTGAAATAATAGATAGCGACTAAAATAAAGTGATGTGCATTAGAAGCTTTAACGGTAATCGATCCAATCATGTCCATGCCCCATGACATGTAAAGGTGTCATCAGACATGGAGTTTGTCAGCATAGATTTGGCATTTATTGCACTTTCGAGCATAGTCAATGCAATCCTTTTCAAGAGTTAACTAATACTATCTTGATTGCATAACTTGTTTTGCCCTTCGATATCTTTTAGCATGCATACTGCAAATTCCTTTGTGAACTTCTTTAAGTATTCTTTTGGCTTCAGAGGAATCCATGCATCGGAGTAGCAGTTGATCCTAACCTTTCTTGTACAAAATCCCATTATTCAAAATGAAGCTTACGGCTAATCGTCAGGTGGTTCTTTTATCAGTTTCAGTGGTGTCTTTTAGGTATCATTGATCCTTGATGTACTGAAGGATATCATGATACCATGGCAACCATCCTTCTCTTCTTCAGCATTCTAAGAATATGCCAAGGCTATATAGATACTCATCTGTATAGGGGCAACATCTAATTCTCGACTGACTTTAAACATGGATGATAAGGTGGCTAAGGCATCAGTAATTTGATTCTCTTCTGGAGGTAAATGCTAAAAGCTAATATCATCAAACTCCTTCTCTAAGTTCTGAGATAAGATTCCTATAGTTATTCAGCTTAGCATCACGTATTTGCTATTATCCTTTCAATTGGTAAATGACAATGGTTGAATCTCCAAATACTTGCAACTTTGAATGTCTCTTTCAATGGTTGCTTGGAGTCCCATGACACATGCCTCATATTTAGCTATATTGTTGGTATAATTAAAGTTCAACCTTGCAGCAAAAGAGTAGTGGTTTCCATCAGGTGAGATAAAAATTACCCTAATCCCATGCCCTAACGCATTTGAAGCTACATCAAAGTGCATTTTCCAAGATGAACTGCACTTGAAATTATTTTATGCATCAAATATGCACATCAAATCTTTGTCAAAAAAATCAACGTCTAAAGGCTGATAGTCATCTGTTGCTTGGCTTGCCAAGAAATCCACTACTATGCTACCCTTGATGGCTTTCTGATTTAAGTACACAATGTCATACTCAGAAAGTAGGACTTGCCACTTGGCTAACCTCCATAACAAAGTGGGACCTTCACACAAATACTTGATGGAATCTAGTTTAGTGATTAGCTACATAGTATGGTATAGCATGTATTGCCTTAATCTTCTGGTCATCCAAGTTAAAGCATAGCATAGCTTCTCTACAAAGAATAATTATTTTCATATTTTGTGAACTTCTTGCTCATGTAGAAATAGCTTTTTTTTTCTTGATTGACTTATTGTGTTGACCCAATACACAGTCTATCAACTTGTCAAAAATTGATAGATATAAGATTAGTGTCTAACTGAGCACTAGTGGCATAAGTACCAGAGGGTCCAAAAGGTAATGTTTGACCTTGTCGAAAGCTTTTTGGCATTTTTCATTCCATTCTCGAGGGTTTTGCTTTTGAAGCAGTTGAAAGATTGGATCACGTTTACTGCCAACTGAGATATGAATTAGGCTATGTAATTCAACCTTCCCAAGAAACTTATCACTTCTTTTCTAGTTTGAAGTGGTGGTAAATTTTGGATGCCCTTGACGTTGCTAAGATCAACTTTTATTCCTTTCTTGCTCACAACAAAGCCCAACATTATGCCAAATGTGAGACCGAATGTGCATTTGGTAGGATTCAACTTAAGTTGGTATTTGTGCAGCCGTTTGAAGATTTTTCATAGGTTGGCAACATTTTCACTCACTTTTAGCGATTTGATGACCATACGTAGACCTCTATTTTTTTATGTATAAGGTCATGGAATAATGTTACCCTCACCCTCTGATAGGTTGCTCTGATGTTCTTGAGCCCAAAAGGCATCACTTTGTAGCAGAAAATCCCTCACATGGTTATAAAGATGGTCTTTTCCATGTCTTCAACTACCATTTTGATTTGGCTATAGCTCAAAAACTCATCCACGAAGAAAAATAGTGCATTTTTGGCAGTGTTATCTACTAAAGTATCAATGTAAGGTAGAGGAAAATTATCTTTAGGGCTAGCTCGATTAAAGTTCCTATAGTCCATACATATCCACACTTTACCATCTTCTTGGAACTAAGACTATATTAGCTACCCATTTAGGAAACTTGGCTACCTTGAGAAATCCTGCTTTAAATTGTTTCGTCACTATTTCTTTGATTTTCAGAAGCATTTCAGGCTTCATCCTTTTGAGCTTTTATTGTATAGGGTTATATTTAGGTTTGAGGGGAAGTTTATGGACGCCAATGTTGGTGTCTAATGCAGGCATGTCTTGATAGGACCAAGCAAACATATCTTGATATTCTTGAAGGAGACTTATTAGTTCGACTTGAGTTGATGGCTTTATGGAAGTCTAGATTTTAACTTCTTTTAGGTCTTCTTCTTTTCCAAGGTTTATAATTTTAGTGGGTTCTTCATAAGGCAATATCTATTTTTTTCTTGTTTAATTAGTCTCAATAGGTCTGCAAGTATGGGGTTCTCTTCAAATTCTTTTTAGACTCCACATTACCAGCACAGATTAGTTGTTCAAAATTGATTTATGAAATTTCAGTACAAACATTCATGTCACCTTTATCGTGGTACCTAAAAATATGGAAAAGAACAATATAGGCAGAAAAATATGTAAAGAAAGGTCTAAGAGTTGGCAAAAACTATAAACACAAAGGATGAAATGCATAATGCTTAGTCATTTTTATTAATAATACATAATAAAAGATTCCCATACAAAGGATTCTACAATGCTTTTGGGTGAAAGCATATAGGTTTAGTTCATAGCATTACTTTGAAATAGACCTGAATAGTACAGAATCTTAGTTTCAGTCCAAGCACTTGGAACAAATTCAAGAAGGCACAGACCAGTCTTTGAGCTTATCGCTGACATCTCTGGCTCATCAATTGCATTGATAGAGAAATCACCAAACTTTTTGTTTAGTATAAGCATAGCATTAGCTGAGCCAGTATTCATTTGTCTTCTTAGACAAAAACTTTCATGATGAGCTATCCTAATAGACGAGCTATCCTAATAGACGAGCTATCCTAATAGACGTGTCTTATCCTAATATCATCTTTTCATACCCCGTGTCTTATCCTAATAGATGAGCTATCTTTTTCTCACAGTTCTTCTAAGCTTGTTTTCTTTTTTGCTGTGCATTGGGATTGAATCCTAACCTTCTTTTGTCAATTTAGTTAATAACTTTCACGGTTTTGGCAATCTTTTAGAGGTGTTTTCTGAGTCCTTTTCCTGCCTGGGCACCCTTGCCAATAGTTAACTTCAAACCCATATATGTGCTCTTCGATAGGCAAGGCCCAATCATTGGCAAACCTTCCTTAACATAGGTAGCATTGCTAAACTCAAAGGATTGGAAAGAGGATTCTAGGATATCTTTATCAGGCTCGACAAGCATCAATTAAGGTATTGGCAACAATATCTTTTTGTCCTTCAATAGTGACAACTTTGTTCTCAATGATGAACTTTAACTTTTGATGCAAAGATTATGGTAATGCCCTCACAAAGTGAATCCAAGGCCTTCCCAATAGGCAGTTATACGATGGATCAATGTCTATCGCATGAAAATCAAATTCATAAGTACATGGGCTAATTTGGAGTGGAATAGTGATGTTTCCCACAATGTTCCTTCAAGTTCCATCGAATGCTCACACAATTATATGACTATTCTGGATATGAGATGCATTGGAGAGCTTGTTCAAACATAACATAGGCATTGCATTTAAAGCCAACCAGTTATCAATGAGCACTTTGGACAACATGGTGCCTTTACAATATGTAAGGGAAATCACCTGAGGGTAGGACCAATACGGTAGTTGTTAGGATTAGAGGGCAGCTTACTTCTTAAAGGATAGTTAGTTTACTATTTTCTCTTGTTAACCCATTTCTCTTCAAGATGGGAAGAAGGAAATGAGAAAATCAAGCATACAAAGGTTGGTAGAAGTTCACTTTCCAAGAGAAGAAACTCATGGCACTTGTGGCTGTTGAGGGCCATCCAGTTGCTTATGAGAGCAAGAAATTGAATATAGTTGAGAAACCCTATGCAATACATAAGAAAAAACTATTTACGAGGAAGACCAACTAGAAAACTAGAGACGGACAGATGGAAAACTAGCAATACTGGAGAATTTTTCTGATAGATAGGTAACTCAAAACCTTAGTCAGGAGGGAAAGAGAAACTTAAGAAAAGTGGAAATGCTAGAAGGCCTTTTATTTCTGCCTACTTTAGTAGTGCCTTGCGTCTATGCTTAGGCAGCAAAAAAAGAGTTAGAGTAGGAGAAGTAAAAACCCCATATAGAGAGTTTTATCCCTTTCGAGAATCGAAAGGGCCAACAAGTGTCTACTCATGACAAAATTTTTAATATGAAGGGCTTTATCGTTTCTTCTTCCTCCATTCAAGATTTCATCATTGCTGAAAGATGTGTAATTATCGGAGGTAATGTTGCTCACTAAGTAATCCAACTAACCTATAAAAATGTTAGGAGGGACATAAACCTTATTCAAAACCTTGAGAAGGGCATTCCTGTGAGCTTTATAATTCATAGTAGTGATAACATAGATATCTTCATGGGTTGCTTATTCAACTAATCGATGATACTGTATTTGCTGTTCTTGATGAAATTGAGGAATTTTGTAGCTTCTTTCTCATTCACTATCTCTTTGATAACTACTAAATATGAGTTTTCAATTGCAGATTTCATTACTTAAAGAACGAGACTGGCATTCTCTTGCTGAGTTTCACTTTTCAAAGCTACTAGGGCATAACATCTACCATTCTAATTAGGTAACTTACCCCTAAAAGGTCCATGCTTACTGCTTGCTGCTTGCTGACTAAATTCTCTAATAATTAAGGTTTTGTTTTCATAGCTCTAAGGGACCGCCTTATCATCTTTATAAGGGAAAGGAGATAAAAGTTAAATGATCATTTTTGGCATGGGATGAATAAAGGTAGCTTTAACTGTCGACCAATTGTCATACAAGATCAATGGCCTTCTAATCTTGTAAGAAGGATTACCTTTTTTGTTTTCCATAGTGTTGATAGACATTGTTGCATTTGCAGACTCGATACGCGGGGTATGCTTTTTATCATAGAATTTGATGCTACCACTATTTATCATCCTTTGAACCATAGCGCAAAACTCTTTGCTTGTTTGAAGAGTATAGTCGTAAACAACATAGAAATCGCAAAAGTCATCAATCTTTTTCTCTATCTTTTTAATTGTATCAAGCAGTTTAGCTTGCACCAGGATTTGCCAAACCAAATTCATTAGCTTTCAAACTTCTTCTATGTTTTCTACAATCTTGTAGTTCTCTTCAATAACCATTCTCTTTAGATCTAACTCAGCATGAGTTTGAGATGAGCTAGCTTAAGTGCCAAATTTTAGCTGTTAACTAGCCTTCATTTTTTTTCCCTTTGTCTTTGCAGACATTTTTTCTGCCCGATTCATTTTTTATGGCCTCATTTATCATCCCATAGAATATGACTATGTCCATAAAATTTTTTAGAAAGCTTTTTGCTACCTTTCCATAATAAGGGGCTTGCAATGTGTCGATGAATCTAACAATCATCTCTTTTTCTATCAATAAAGGATGAATATGGGCAGCCTCTTCCATCTATCTCGAAGCATATTGCTTGTAACTTTTATTAGCTCTCTTTTCTATGCTCACAAGAGACAAATAACTTGAGATCTGATCATCATTAGGCCTCTACTCATCATGGCATTAATAGATGGACTAATGTGTTCATCTCATTCTTTATAAAAACTCAATCTCAAATCGATCCATCATCTTTTGGACTAGTTTTAAGAATAATGGGCATTGCTACAAATTGTACCCATGACCTCAATAGCAGCAAGATAGCCTGATGATTTCTTTGCTCTGATCTTTGAAGCTTGAGACTATTTTGACTCTTAGAAAAGCTTGCTAGACTTTATTTATCAAAGTTTTGGCTTCTTTAATGCTTCTTTTGATCCAATAACTTTTCCTATCAATTATCACATTCATTCTCAGTTCAGCATGGTTAGGGAGTAAATTAGCTCTAACATTAGGTCCTAGCCCTTGTTCAACCTTGATCACTTTTTTTTTCAGTAGATACTGTACCTTTCTCTTAAATGAAGTGCATTTCTCAATGGAATGGCCTTGAGCTCTAGTGTAGTACTCACAATAGGCATTCTAATCGTACCATCTAAGATACAATGGTGATCTTAGATTTATGAATACTAGGGCCATTAGTTTACCTACCAATAGATGAGAGTAAATCTCTTTATAAGAGTAAGGGAGTGGTTCAAAGTGCTCCCTTTCTTGGCGTTATCACATTTTCAGTAGGTATAGCGTAAAGCTCATTTTTAGAGTTAACTTGTTAGCATAAACTGGTTGTGGTGTAGGTGAGTGAGGATTAAGACCCATATTCAACATGTTTAGGAGGTTATAGGCTACGCTAGATACAGACTTCGGTTAAACCTGGCATGACTTTTGCCAACAACATTCACTTCATTCTCTTTAACCTTATTAACTATCTTCTTGACTGATCCTGATGATTCTCTAATGGATATCTTGCCACTCTTGATAGCGTCTTTAATCATTTCACTTTATATAATCATTTCAGCAAAATTTTTCATAACATTTCCTATTAGTCTTTCATAGTAAAGAGCTCGCAAGATGCTGACAAACATGATCATTATTTCTTTTTTAGTCAAAGGAGGATGAATTTGAGTCACCTTCTCTTTCCACCTTTAAGCATATTACCTAAAGCTCTTAAAAGATTTCTTTTCCATGTTCATAAAGGAGAAGCAATTTGGAACCAAATCAGACACGTGTTTATATTTTTCGGGGAATGCGCATGCCAAATATGCCCATGTTTGAATTCTTATGGGACTAAGGCATATATAACATCAGAGGGCTACCCCAGTCAAACTATTTTGGAAGCAATGGATCAGTAGTCTCTTATTCTTTTCATACCTAGCCATTTTATGATAGTACATGCAAAGATGGGTTGTAGGGTCGGTAGTCCCATTGTACTTTTCAAAATCAGGCACTTTAAATTTAGGCGGAATAATGAGACTAGAAACAAGCCCCAATGACTTTGCATCTATAATCCCAAATTTGTCACTTTTTTTAATAGCTTGAAGGCACTTCTCCAATTACTGATACTTTTGCAAGTTTTTATCATTTTTCGCAAACTTCTTTGCTTTCTCCTACTCTATTTGCTTATCAAGGTCTGGAACTATAGGCCTTGCTAGTGAAGAGCATGTGCCTTAAAATCCTTGGATCAGATAGGATGCTACTGCAAGATTGATGTAAATGATGGCTGAGTTGATGGGATGTTTGCTGCCTTAGGATGTTGTCCATGCATGCCCCTTCCTAAACATTGGTGGCTTTAGCACCATTGTTAAAATTGCTTTTAGGATTGACCAATTCTTTTCCCGCATCAACTCTACTTGTTTGACCTTTTTCTTTCAAAGCTTCAGACATAGCTTAGTTAAATCAACAATCTAGGCTTGGAGTTCTTTATTCCTATAGAGTGATTGTTCTTAAGACTCCCTATACATGAGTTCAAGTCTTTCAATATGGGTTTGGTGATCATTTTCCATCATTTTTCAATAATTGCAAGTGTTATACTGATGCCAAACTATAGGCTTCATGTTTTACGGCACCTTCACTTTAAATTATTACTAGATTAGGCTCCTAGGATGTGTCATGCACATGTTTGATGCAATAAGAGTGAACACATAATCGTGAAGATAAATGAATGGATAAAACAATGAAAGAATTAGGTTAGTCATGCAAATGCGAAAAGGACAATTAGATTAAAGGGCAGCTCCACCAATAGTGTCTTTCATTAAAGCAACAAAAATGTTCAAATTACACATGATTACATTTGGAAATGCCTAACACGGTTACATTGCTTGATTACATGGTCTAAGAAATGCAACAAGTCTTGCTCATGGTATTCAGCAGGCAGAATATTACATGTCAAGGATTATGCCACATCCATCATTTGTTCAGCTTCCAACTGGGCTGCCTGAATCTGCTCAGTGAGATGGCAATGATGGTCCAGATAGTTTTGTAGTGCGTAATCAACCATTTGGAGCCATTCTTGCTCCCACTATTTAGAGGCTTTCACTAGTTCATCGATGTGGTCTTGATAAGCTCAAAAAAATGTTCTAACTCTTAAATTCTAAGTGTTAGAGTCTCATTCTCGACATGGTTTGCCCTTAAATCTTGAACTCAAGCTTCTAATCATCTATTCTTCCTCTGATAGGTTGATACAAGGTTACGAGTTCTAATAAGCTTTTCCTTACAGACTCTAACCTCTTCTTTACATCAGTGCAGCTCTTTCTTAACTGTATTAACTTTTATTTATTATTCAATTGATGACTTTTAAAGGTGTCAAGACTTGCTTGCTTCACTGAGTGCCACATAATCTTTTCTCAAATGCTCGAGATCTTTTTTGAGACAGTTTTTCTCTTTGATAGCCTGATTCACTTCACTATCCCGGAGATAGATGTCTATTTCTAATTAACTTTTCTTTTCTTTTAGGTAAGCGATCTTTTTGGTGAAGGTTGCCTTCTCTTTTTCGAGCTCTTGCTTGAGCAATTTGATCTTAGAGGGAAATTCATCAACTGATGTTATCCCAACACCAAACAGGGGTAAGGCATCATTAATGTAATAGATCCTCCTTTTATCATATCCCAGGGTCATACTATCCTTCTCTAATATCTCTTCATATAGCTGATTTGTTTTATACGTGAAAGGCTAGCTAAACTTTTGACTTGTAATTGGGCTCCCTACTATCAAAATCCCATAACTTTTGGTCTTGGACGAAGAGGATGAATTGTTAGCAGTGGAATTATCAAAAAGCTAGAATAGGTGCATAGCTAGTGCTTCCCTATAATCGCATGAATGGCATATAACTATAATCTCCACACTGTTATATGACTATTTGTAGGGAAAGCTAAAAGGCCTTCCATGTCACCTTTTCCCTTTTGAGGTTTTAAAACTTCTAGACCCATTGCTCTTTGGACATGTCCTGGGGTTATTTTTTCTAGAGGACCTTGGAGATAAGGCTGAAGTTAGGTAAGAAGTTGCACGACATCCTGCTTTTTTGGGACAAAGAATATTGATGAGCCAAATGTGAAGGATTGGTGCACATCGATGAAAAGGTCATACCCATTTTCTACTAAAAGCTGAGAGCTCAAATGGTCTCAATAATGATAGCCGATGCGAGATTTATGTTATAGCATAACCGACAAAAGAGATTTGCTACTGTAGCTCCAACAGAGCCTAATGTTTTTCGAAATATGACAAGACCATATATTGCCATAGCATAGATATCTTGAACCTTTTGAAGGTCAACAGTATTTGCCATTGCCTCTTTCAAACTGGACCACAAAATGCACTCATTGTTCCCCTTCATCTTGATGTGACTCTTAATCCAAGTCTCTAGCGCATCGAGGATCTGTGCTAATCTTTTCTTAAAAGTTGGGGAGTTCAAAGCCTTGAAATATTCTAACAAATTTGGCTCTCTCAATATTGAATAACGTAGTGTACTCGTTAATTGGGGGGACTAGATCTTCATGATTGAAAGTGAAACATTGATATGCTAGGTTTCCAAAATTAAAATGCCGCTTGTAACAGGCTGACATCCAAATGGACTTAAAGCAAAAAAATAATGTTTTCGTATCTCTTCATGAATAATTCCTTCTCAGTATTATCCCAGTGGATCAAAACATACTTTAGCTTTTGCCAGTCATTCTAATGATACCCTATCTTGATTTTTTCATTCATTATTGAAACATACCTAGGTTTTAAAACATCTCCATCTTTATGTTATCGGTGCTCTGACCATGCTTGGACTTCCTTAAAAGGCTTTAGATCTAAGGTGGACTATTGCTCTATGATAGACACCCCTTGATGAACACTGAACCATTAACTAATTGTCCTATGATGATGATGATTATGATGAAATAATGCATGCATGATAAAGAAAACCAAAAAAGGAAATGAGTTAGTAACCATACAAAATAATAGGCACAAAGATAAAAAAAATGAAAGAATAGCAATAAAAATGCATCACAAAATTTGCCTCAAGAATAGGTGGTATGATGTCTAAGGGTAGACAAGGTGATCATGAATGTTGAGACATTAAATAGATAGCATAACGACGTGTTTGCATGAAAATTGCCTCTTCACGAAGCAACATGATACCTCACGAAGGCTAAAACTGACCATTTAAATGGTGACGTTCGTTCATCACCATCTATGTTAAGTACATGCTAAGCCATCGTTAAGGTAACATGATGACTTATCTTGGTCAGATATAACTATTTTAAGATAGTATTGTAGGTAATGGCATTCACATGTCCTCACCTATTTATTAGAAAGGATTTTCTATTAAATGTAATGGCCTATCCTAAAGGAATGATTAGGAAAATAAAAATGACAAATGTGGGTGACAATGTTCACCCATCATTGCCCGTAACCATGGTATATAGGAGTAAAGGCAAGAAATGTTTCCCCCAGTGATCCTATTTTCTGGGTTGTTCTAGCAACAATCCGGTATGGTTAGACATGATTTAGCTTATAGGGTTCACTATATGGGTTTAAGTTGATGCCTAATTCGGTATCTGAATCACTTCTCCATCCAGTAAAGATAGTCAAGGCACCCTGATCCTAGGCCCATAGCAAATGCAAAAGGGTACTATATGGAGGGTTACTTACAAAGACGGATGGCTTAATTCCTTTTAGTAATTAGGATACTAACCACATCATGGTGTTTGGTGGGAATCTAGTGCAAATACAAGTGCATGCTGTGTGTCGGGGAAACAATCAAACCATTTTGTTTTACTGCAATATTACCATATTTTTTGAGTTGATATTTATTCGAGAATGAAGTAGTTCCTAATAATCATAAAACAAAGCCATGAACAGTAAAAGGTTAGAAAATAAAAATAAAAGGGACTTATATCTAAATAATAATGGAAGTTAAAAAACCAAGTGCCATGCAAGGTAAAGTTAGTCGTAGGCCTAACTCTCTAAGTGGTCCCTAACGAAGCCGCCAAGCTATCACCATGTGCCTGCCTTTAAACCTTTGGATGATCCGAAGGGCTTAGCATGCTAGACTTAAAAATAAATGATGGTTGGTGGTGGACAAGCCTTTGAGTTATCCCATGATCAGGATTCAGATTGGGCATAGTAATATGGAAAGGAGAGAGATCGTCAGGTGAATCGCTCATCCAATTTGTCTCGGTTAGTCACCAAAAAGTGGCTATAAACTTGGAGTCACCACCAATCATTTTGGGCTAGGAAGGATCGGATGCCTATTGAAAACAATATTCTAAGTTACAAAACTAAAAGCATTGATCTCAAGGTCTATAAAGTCCAAAGATTCATTGGTTGGGTTCAGGAGTTGGTTACGCGTGGAGAAGGATTAGCACGCCTACAACACTCAAAATCGGTACCTACTAACTATGTCTCACTTCGATCTCAGTTGAATCGGTTCTATTTAGTCTTTTTTAGATATAATTCCCTTTAATGCATGAAGTTTTATAAATTGTAGATTTAATATTTTTAAAGGAAATTAAATAACCTATGCGCCTTGGATATGTGCGGAACATAGGGATTTTTGTGAAATTAATATCCAGATCAGATTTTGAAAATTTGGATGTTCTGTATTAGGCCTTGTAAATTTTATAGGAAAATAAATTTTAAATATGAATGTACAATAATCACTACCGAAAGGAAACGTGCTAGTAAGACGACAAAGAATATAATAATATCATAAACAAACAATCATAAACAAAAGAGCATAAAAAGTAAGGATAATCGGAAAGTATCTCATAATTGTCTTTGATTATTAAAGAATAACCAGAACAACAATTTAGAGATAGGTTTGGATTTAGTTGTAGTTTGAGGAAATTTGATGATTTTAGTCAAAATAGTTTGAGGATCTGAAAGGGAGAAAATTTTGTTTTTTTATTATGGTAAAAGTGGGGTTAGAGTATCCCTTAGGAAAAGTCAGGTTGAAGTATCCCTAAAGATATAGTTAGGAAAATATTTAGGAACAAAGAGAAAATTCAAGTTTTTAATGACAAATGGGGTTGGAATATCCCCTCAGTGCAATAGAGTTGGAGTATCTCTATTAGTGAAAATTTTAATATAGAGGAAAGAGATATCTAGTATGAAATCATTTTTTGTATTCTAGCCTTGGTCCGAGTTTAAAGGGCTTGTGTTGTAGGGGAACCAATTAGGTGCATTTTGAGACATCCAAATGTTTCGAAGAAGGAGATTCAAAAATTAGGTTAAAAACAGAGGACAACACCATGCCATCTCTTTTCCTAAATTTATTTTAGGTGCTTTCGAAGGCTTCAGGGGTTAATAAAGTACCATTAGAAAGGTAACTCAAATAGGTTTAATGTAAAAATGTTCCAAAAATCCTAAAAAATTACTTTCTAACCAGAATTAATTTTTGAAGCTAGGTCCATCTCGATTCTGGTAGCATGTACAGGGGAAAATGCATGTTAAAATTCAAAAAATCATTTACGGCTCATCCTAGACACTTAAATTATGAACAATACCAATTTTTAGGAAAAATATCTAAAAACTTCATGAAAATCATATGAAGGGAGAAAATGGCCTAAACAGAATATTACATGCTGGTTTCAAGAGTTCCAGACAGCAAAGGTTCAAAAATCATAATTCCCACCTACACAATGATCCGAGTGCAATTAAGACACTGTTGGAAAGGTAGTTCGATGCCCTTTAAGGGAAAATATTGGAAAAATAAAGAAAAATCATTAATGACTTGAAAAAATAATTTTTCAAACTCGAACTATAGTGCTATTAGAGCAAAAATAGGGGAGTTATTTTATTTTTTTTATTTTTTTCAAGGATAAGCTCAGGTCTAAGACGTCCGAACATCCATGACAAAAAGTAACATAGGTGCACGAGTTCATTCCACAATCTCAGAGTAGTTTAGGATGATGAGACAACCTATTGACCATGTCACTAAAGGGAATATTGAATTCAAAATCAAGATTTAATACTTTAACAAAAGAAAACAACATTTAATTTCCAGAAATCCAGACCTAGAAGGTTTAGTTTATCCCTAAGATTGGAGGACCAATTTTATGAAAACATCAAGTTCATGCTATTCTTCATCTATTAGAGGTAGCATGAACTTAACTTGGGGATTTGTTCTAAAAATTAGATTTTTATAACAAACAAGCATGCATTTTGAAAAAAAATCATGAATAAAATACAACATGCACAAAGAAAAACAAGTGTTACACATGCAAGCACAAGAATATGACATTTTGACATAGAAAAAAAGGATGACAATTAAGATGCATGGAAGTGATGTGACCATATTTAAATCAAGAAAGGTGTGCTCGAGTTGTCAAGAAAGCATTTTTATATTATGAGACTGCTTAAAATGCAAGAAAATGTATAGACATACTCAATGTATGTTATGAAAACATTCAAACATGTGTTAAGCATATGAAAGTAGATGAAACAGGATAAAAAATGCATAAATAAGGGGTTGTTTTGATGACAGAATGAAAAACAAGATATTTGGCCTACCACGTAATGTCAAGGCATCAAGAGAACATTAACACCCTAAGACTACCATAAATAAGGCAATAATAATGCATGAGAACTTTAGAAAGGTCACGATAACATAGAGACGTCATTAAGATGATAATGTTGAAAAATTAGAGAATATGCAGAGTCAAGCAAAGAAAATATACCAAAAGTTTCAAGCTTTAGCCTTTTCTCTGATTAGCAATTTTGAACTTCTCCTTTTTTACAGTTGAACAACAAAAGAGTGATGAAAATGAGGGGCTTTTTAGTCAGGTACGGATAAAAGGGAGTTTTGAGAAGGAATATAAGTGAAATAAAGGCATTTGGAAAGATTTTTTGGTGATGGTTTTCAAGGGATCTGAAAATAGAGAAGAGTTACTTAGTTTTTGGTGGTTAGGAAATATTGAAAGAATGATTAGTAGTGTGAGTTTTTCTATTGGGAAACTATTTTTTTCTTGTTGGTAGGGTCCCCTTTAGCCAAATCCAAGCTTAGCTTATATAGCTATGTAGCTACGAAGATGAAAAATGAAAAAGGAAGGCATTTTGGGGTTTTAGTGTATATACCTCATGCAGAGATCAGGTACAATGCTCAGCTACCATGCAAACCCATTAGTTTGCTAAGCAAAAATAGTGGATCTAGACTACGTTATATAGCTGAACATTGGGTAAGTTCAGCTTTACCCTTTGAAAAATTGCATTATGTCATGAAATGTCCCTTGTTGTTGGCTATTTAGACCTCTAAATTTTATTTAAATCCAATCATAAGCCTAAAGACGAAGCCTGGTATGAATTTTGATGATTTTTTTGTGTAAGAAACATTTTTGAATTAAATTTTGAATCAGTGGTGCAGTGGTTGAAAAACGGCTTGATCTAGGTAAATATATCTTTGTGTATCGATTCAGAACATTATTTATTAATACCCAAGGTAGTTTTTACCCATGATTATCGATATAATAAAGAATGTATTGATACCCAGGGCATAAATTTGTTTTATCTTTGAGACTTATAAGTATGTATCGATACTTTGTTTGTGTATCGATACAGAAGTTTGTGTATCGATACATTTTGTCAAAAATCACAACTATAGCTATTGCCAAGGTTTATATCGACACAATGATGATGGGTATTAGTACATCTCATTAGGTCTCGAGACTAAACCTTTATGTATCAATGCTACATACAAAAATTTGAATTTTTGGCAATGCACAAGCCTCGTATCAACACTTATGCACAAATATAACTTGTGTGTACCTGTGGCTTCCCGATTTACCTTAACTTGGTCACCAACAATGGGAAATTAATCCTTGTTTTCATTTTAATGACTTTAGTGACATGATGAAAAATGGCCTTTGATGCCTTGTTTTACATTTTTCTTTAACGTGACTAATAGGCATTTTATACCTTCCCAAAAAAAAAATTTCACTTGGCGCCATGTCACCTAATAGTGCCGGGCAACACAACACTCGGTAGTCATCCCCTAATTTTTATTTTAAGTTTTTAATTTTATCATTTTCTAATTAAGTCCTGGGTGCCAAAAGTGAGCCCAGACAAAATAAGGTGTCTGTAGATCTTACTCAAATTGTTTAAATGTGTCACACTTGACCATATGATGCTAGAGGCAATGGTTAGGCAAAACGTATATGATGCACTTGGGCAAAGAGTAGCCACCTAATTGATTTGGGAGTTGTATAGAGATGCAATTAGTGAGCTATGTTACCTACACAACTAGGCTTGTTGTAATTTGTTGAATCACTCAAGGTTGGAATATTCAAGGTTAGAACATGTTGAAAGGGATTCTAGCCTAGTAAAAATACCTTGAAGAGATTTTTGAATAATAATGAGGGCTGTTATTTTGAAAAATTTGTGGGAAGACCAATAAAGATTTAATACCTTGTCATTATTGGTTTAATACATGAATAATTAATATATACTCATTTTGTACTAGGTTGTTGATAATGGCATTTATATTAATTGCATCATGAGGCATACTTGATGCCGTAAGCCCAAAGTGTTTGCACTAGTATGTGAAATTGGGAATTTTTCTCAATAAAAGGAATGTAGCTAACTTTTATATGATTGATTGAACTATTCTATTATTAATACTACCTCTTAGATAATAGATTCACGATGTGGATCTCACTTATGTAATGAAATAATCCTGTTAAAGAATAGTAGAAAATTAGGCTCTAATGAGGTAATTTTGAGAATGGGCAATGGATCAAAAGTTGAGGCCACTTCCATAAAAAACTATACCTTATCATTACCTATAAGCATGACCATGGAACTAAAAAAATGTCCTTGTGTTCCAAGATTGTCTAGAAAATCATTTCAGTTTCATACCTTACTGAGAATGATAATTTTGAATTTAAGATGAAAAGCAATCATTGCATAATTATCCTAAATGATGTGGTCTACTGATCAACCTTATTACAAAATGGGCTATATGTATTGGATCTAGATACGCCTTTACTTAATATGGGTGTGAAGAAAACAAAAAGTAATGACCCAAGTAAACCTATATTTGGCATTGTAGACTCGATCATATCAATAAGACTCGGATAGCCAAGTTATGCAAACAAAGCTATGTAGACCTATTTGATTATGAATCATATGGGACATGTCCTTGGAAAAATGACCGAGACTCTCTTCACCATAAAAGTGAAAGGGCTATGAACTTATTGGGCCCAGTATATTTAGATTTACGTTGACTAATGAATACAAGGGCTAGAGATGGGTATTCTTACTTCATTACCTTTATCGATGATTATTTAAGGTATAAGTATACGTACTTAATGAAGTATAAGTCTGAAGCTTTTGAAAAGTTCAAAGAGTATAGGGCTAAAAAAGAAAAAAACAAAATGGCAAGAGTATTCTAGCTCTTAGATCTAATCAAGGAGGAGAATACTTAAGAATTCTTGGATCATTTTACTAAGAAAGGATTCTATCACAATGGACTCCATTTGGAACTCTACAACACAACAAAGTGCCTTAAAGGAAAAACTAAACTTTGTTAGACGTGGTTTCATTCCATGATGTCTAAGGCTAACCTTTTGATATCCTTTTGAGGATATACCTTAGAAACTGTTGCTCATTTTCTAAATAAAATTCCATCCATATCTTTGATAAGATAGATGTGGAAAGGTAAAAAGCCATATTTATCTTACACAAAGATTTAGGGATGCATTGCTTATGTGAAGCGTGTAACGACTGATAAGCGTAAGGCAAGATTAGTAAATATAAGTTTGTGGGGTATCCTAAAAAAACTACTAGATATTATTTTTATAATCCTAATAAGCAAAAGGTGTTTGTCTCAAAGTATGGACACTTTCTAGAGAAAAAGTTTTTATTTGAAAGGTTTAGAGGGAGTAAAATTGCCTTAAAAAATTTTAAAAACCATAAATAAAATTCTTACGACACCTGAGCCAACCGTTGAAGCATCAGATGCTCAACCTAAAGCACAAGAGACACAACTACTCTGATGATCTGGTAGAATTTGGCAAGCTATAAAGAGATATGAATTTTTTATGGATCAAGATAAGTTGCCTTGTGACACTGAACCTACAAATTTTGAGAAAGCAATATTTGACATTGATTCTGATAAATGGCTAAGAGCCATGAGATCTAAAATGGATGCCATATAGAAGTCAACCAAGTATGGACTTTGGTTGATACCTCAAGGGATAAAACCCATAAGGTCAAGTGGGTCTTTAAGAGAAAGACTGACATAGATGGCAACATATAGACAATAAGGCCAGATTGGTGACAAAAGGTTATAATCAAGTACAAGGCATTGATTATGAGGAAACTTTTTCACCAGTTACCATGTTAAAATCCATTTGAATTATATTTACTATAGCTATATATCACGATTAGAGATATGGCAGATGGATGTAAAAATTGCATTACTTAATGGGAATTTGTAAGAGGATGTGTACATGACACAAAGTTAAATCCAAATTAGGCACACATATATGGGCTAAAGCAAGCTTCACAAAGTTGGAATATCAAATTTAATGAAGCAATTAAAGAATTTGGCTTCATAAAGAATCTTAATTATGTGTCTACAATAAGATGAATAGGCAGCTATTGTTTTCTTAGTGCTATATGTTGACGACATAGAAAATAACATATCAATGTTGCAAGCCACTAAGCTGTGGTTGTTCAGAAGATTCTTCATAAGGATTTGGGAGAAGTAGCTCAAATTCTAGGAATTAAGATCTATAGATATAGATCGAAAAGATTGCTTTGTTTATCCTAATCCACTTACATAGGTAAGGTGTTAAAGAGGTTTAGCATGGAAAACTCTAAGAGTGGAAACCTACCTATGGTACATGGTGTGCATTACTTAAAACAGATGTGTCCTAAAACATTAGATGAAAGGGCATGGATGGATGACATTCCATATGCCTCAGTTGTTGCATCCATCATGTATGCTATGCTATGCACAAGATCAGATGTATTGTCTTCTGTAAGTATCACAAACAGATACCAAAGCATCGTAGGTGAAAGTCACTAGATCGCTGTGAAAAATACCCTTAAAAACTTGCGAAAGATTAAATATATTTTTCTGGTATATAGAACGGCTGAACTCTATGTAAAGGGTTAGCCCCTAATCTGATTAAGATGATAACAAATATAAGTGATTTTGTATTTACCCTTAACAGTGCTATAGTCAGTTGAAAAAGTTCTAAATAGGCTATAAATGTAGACTCAACAACTGAAGCTGAATACATCTCCATTTGTGAGGTTGTGAAAGAAGTAGTTTATCACTGAACTAAGTGTGGTTCTAAGCATTGTTGATCTAATACCACTTTGTTAGTGTAAATCCTGTACGCCAACCATTGTGGCTTGTAAAGCATTATCATTTAGTGATTTTATGTAATCAAGCATTATATCTATTTAATGTTATAAAAGTATTTCTTTATCCATAAGATTTAATTGTATAATTGTTATAAGTATATTATGTAGAAAAGCTCATAAAACATATTAGCCTTGCAAGGGAATTGTAAAGAGTTACAATTATGAGATCCTTATGCTTCAAAACCATGTTTCTAAAAATGTCCCTGGTCATCATATTATCAAGTAGGGCATTGACAACACATAAAAATTGGCATGTTTAAGCCTCCATGCATAGGATGCATGTAATTGATCTCATAAGTTAAAGTATAGAGATACTTGAGGACATCGTATAGGTGCTTATTATGGTTCCATTTGGTATTCTACTCAAGTGTCTATGGAAATACTCTATGTGTTAGTAGTGTAAGTGATCCTCAGACTTGTGAAACCAAGTCATCATATATAAAGAGTGCCATGCTTTGATTCTATTAAAAACAGGTCCACAATAGATATATGCTTATGGTACAATGGTTTTGGGTATGGCATGAATCATTTGGTAGATGAATGAGTGGTCCAGAGAGGATTCATCAACCTAAGTGATATAAAGGGACATATCACACATGCATCAGGCCTGTGCAATCAAAGTCCTTAGTTAAAGCAATGTTGATTATAGAGTTAACATATATGGGTTGCATATAATATAGAATGGGCTAAGAGTAGATAATGAACCATGTTTTTGCTAATTCTGAGATATATGATGAAAGGATATTTATTACACTAAGATATGGAATACTGAAGGACTTGTCAAAACCATATTGACACTCCCTATATGTTGGGTGGCCATAATGCATTGCTAGATGTCAATCTTGGTCTATAAATATAAAATATTTTTAATTGAGCTATTTTATATTTATTGCCAATATAATAAGGCCTAATGGATCACACATATAAAGGTGATTAGTGGAATTTAAATGATATTAGGTTTATATGTCTAATATAAGTAATGGTTACTTATACCCAATTTGAATGAGTTCATATAGGCTAGGGGAAAAATTATAATTTCTTAAAAATTTAAATTTTAAACCCTAGGCTATATTAACCCTTGTTTGCCGTCCCTCATAGTTGATTCAAGGCTTTGAATTTCAGCTAAAAATAGAAAATCTATTTGCATTTTCTCCTAGACACTCTAAGGGAGTTGGTGTAATCTTGGTTCTTGAAGTGGAAAATTGGTTTCTTTTTTGTTATTTGGTTATAGAATCAAGGTCTTCTAAGTGCAAGGGAAGGTTTGTTAAAACTTAAGCGATTAGCATGGCTCTCAGCAAAATAGTCTCATCCTTTCTGAAGGTTTTTCATGTCACCTATATGGATAATCGTTAGAGGCTGGATGCTTGAACAGCTTTGGTTTATAACAATGAGGCTTAGTGGTTTTGATAATTGGGTCAGGGAGTTAGTGAAAGACTTCTCAAGATTTAGGTAAGTTTGAATCTTAAATAGATCTTTAGGTTTCTTAATCTTAAACATTAGTCAATATCATGCAAGGCGATCCTATTTAGGGAGTCTCGAATTATCTTTGTTGTTATGTTTTTGCTACCATGTTTATATTATTTTACAAATTTTTGTAATCTGATTACTTGTTGCCTCAAGTCTTCATACACACTTTACAATGATATCAATAGAGCCATAACAGAAGCTAAGGAATCATGGTCTAATCATAAATCCAAACATGTATTATGGTGATATCACGTCATTAGAGATATTATAGAGAGACGTGACGTTAGTATGGAAAGAGTACCCACCAAGGTGAACCTAGCTAATCCTTTCACTAAAGTTTTATCCCAACAGAAACATGATCATCATATGGAAGTTATAGGAATTAGACATAGGCGATTGGCATTAGTGCTAGTGGGAGATTACTATTGTAAACCTTATAAGCTAATCATTATGGCTTACAAGCCATTATCATCTAGTGATTTATGTAGTCAAATATTATATTTATTTAATGTTATTAAGATATTTAATTAATGTTATTAAGGTATTTCTTTATCCATAAGATTTAATTGTATAATTTTTATAAATATCTTATGTAGATAAAGCTTATGAAATACATTGACCTATCAAGGGGATTGTAAAACGTTACAAATATGAGATCCTAATACATCAAAGATGTGTTTCTAAAAACATTCCTAGTCATTGTATTGTCAAGACAGGGTATTAACAATACACCAAGACTAGCATGTGTGAGCCTCCATGCATAGGATACATGTAATTGATCTCATAAGTTGAAGCGTAGAGATACTTAGGGACATCAAATGGGTGCTAGTTATGGTAAAAAGTTCATTGAACATGACCTGCTATGAGAGTTCCATTTGGTATTTCACTCAAGTGTTTATGGAAATACTCTCATGTGTCAGTAGTGGAAATGATCCTCAGACTTATGACACTAAGTCATCTAATATGAAGAGTGCCATATTGTAAAAAATAACCAGATATGTGGTAAAATTTTTAAAATTTTTAATCTTATTGTACTCCAACATGTTGTTATTTACAATAAAAATATCTTAATCAATTACCTGAGTTACAGATCTGAATATGTCATCCAAGAATTCTTAGATCCATGTGAAAGCTTCAACCAACTAAGATTCTCCACCATTTTTTGATTCTTGGATGCTAAAGTGTGTGGGCACTCTTTGTCTTGATCAACTCTGGATTCATACAACTTGATTCTCCTATAGGACCACTTTTGTGCCAATAGGTTAAAAATCACGAGATGTTGTGATTTAAAACCATAAGGGTGATAGAAATGATCTATCTGAAACCCTAGGCATAAGCCTATTACTTATACTAGGTAACAAGGTAGCCATAATTTTAATTTTTTTAACTAAAATAATTATTTTATTAATTCTATAAAACCCATATGTGGCACCAACCTTAATATGGGTGCCCATTATAATTCGGCTAAGCCCTAGTGTCCATAGATAATATTTGGCCCAAATTTATTTTATAGAATTTAGCCCGTTTAATCTGAATACTAATTAATTCTAATTAAACTATTAATTTTTTAGCCCGATAATTTTTTATAACTCTAATTTTAATTTGAAATAAAATCATGTCAATTTTATTTGAATAGAATAATTATGTACTAATTATCAAAATAAAATTAACTATAATAAAATAATTAATTTAATCATAAATTAAAATAAATAAATAAAATAGATAAAAAATTTTAATTTATTTAGAATATTAATAATATTTAATTTATGAATAAATATTTAAACAAGACTTAATAGATATTAAATTAATTATATCAACAATTAATTTTCCATATTTATTTAATTTAAATTAATTCCTATAATTATCAGAAGATAAAATAATTAATTTAAATTACTAATTCTTGTGTAAATAGATATTTAATTCAAATTAAATATATATTTTAAAAATAAATAACATCAAAATTATTTTTTATTTTATTTACCAAAGCAAATACTTACAACCCCAAAAAGAGTCTATCTACCATAGTGCTTCACCATATTAAGAATCATTCGATTTCAAGTTTTTTTATCCTTAACCAACTGTTGATGAATTAAGTTGAGCTAGTGAAAGAACCAATTGGACATATATAATTAGGCTCTAATAATCTATATATTAATTATTCTACATCGAATAATTAATCACAGAATTATTAATTTCAGAGTCATACCACTAAAGATCTGAGACTGAACTCCCAATCATATGCTGCATTACGTAAGCTTTATAAATAGCTTTTAAGTCATTGTATTGTCAAGACAAGGCATTGACAATTCATAAAACTAGCATGTGTGAGCCTTCATGCAGTGGATACATGTAATTCATCTCATAACTTGAAGCATAGAGATACTTGGGGACATCATATGGGTGCTTGTTATGGTAATAAGTTCATTAAACATGACTTGTTATGAGAGTTCCATTTGGTATTTCACTCAAGTGTATATGGGTGTACTCTCATGTGTCAGTAGTGTAAGTGATCCTCAGACTTGTGACACTAGGTCACCCATATAAAGAGCGCCATGCTAGAAAAAACTAATCTGATATGCAGCAAAATTTTAAAATTTTTTTAATTCGATCATACTAAATCATGCTGTTATATACAGTAAAACTATCTTAGTTGTAGATCTAAATATGTCATTAAAAAATTATTAGATCCATGTGAAAACTTTAACCATCTAATATTCTCCACTATTCTTCGATTCTTGGATGGTAAAGTGTGTGGGCACTGTTTGTCTTTATCAACTCCAGATTCATACAACTTGATTCTCTTGCAGGACCATTTTTGTGCCAATAGGTTAAAAATCACAAGATGTTGTGATTTAAAACCATAAGGGTGACATAAATGATCTATATGAAATGCTAGGCATAAGCCTCTTATTTATACTAGGTAACAAAGTAGCCATAATTTTAATTTTTTTAAATTAAAATAATTATTTTATTAATTCCACAAAACCCATATGTGGCGCCAACCTTAGAATCGTTGCCCACTATAATTCGAACAAGCCCTAATGTCCATGACAATGTTTGGCCCAATTTATTTTATATAATTTAGCCGGTTTAATCTGAATACTAATTAATTCTTATTAAATTATTAATTTTTTAGCCCAATAATTTTTCATAACTCCAATTTTAATTTGAAATAAAATCATGCCAATTTTATTTGAATAGAACAATTATGCACTAATTATCAAAATAAAATTAACTATAATAAAATAATTAATTTAATCATAATTAAAATAAATAAATAAAATAAATAATTTTTCTTAATGTATTTGGAATATTATTCATATTTAATTTATAAATAAATATTTAAACAAGAATTAATAGATATTAAATTAATTATATCAAAAATGAATTTTCCATATTTATTTAATTTAAATTAATTCCTATAATTATCAGAAGATAAATATAATTAATTTAAATTACTAATTATTGTGTAAATAAATATTTAATTTAAATTAAATATATATTCTAAATAAATAACATCAAAATTATCTTTTATTTATTTACCAAAGCAAATGCCAACAACCCTAAAAAAGGGTCTATTTGGCATACCACTTCACCATATTAAAAATCATTCGATTTTAGGTTTTTCGATCAATAACCAACCATTAAGGAATTAAGTTGAACTAGTGAAAGGACCAATTGGACATATATAAGTAGGCTCTAATAATCTATGTATTAATTATTCTACAACGAATAATTAATCACATAATTATTAATTTCAGAGTCGTACCACTAAAATCCTGAGACTAAATTGCCAATTATATGCTGCGTTACGTAAGCTTTATAAAGAGCTTTAGAGTCCAATGACCTTGTCATGTATGTAATGCCTCATATGATACTCGTGATTAGCTTAAGGTCATGATTCGTTTTACCTACTTGATCACCTTATCTTAAAGTTCTATTATAGTCTCTATATGAAAATTATTATCCACCACATGTGAACAATTTATCATTTAACATAGAAATGACTTAGGCCTCATCCATTTTCACTACTGTATAATAAATTTTAAAAGTATAACCTTAACTCTTTATAAAAGCTATAATTCAATATCTATAAGTAAAGCTCTCATCGAGTATAAGTCATATGCCGAACAAACTGGTCTAGTAGCTTACTGCTTTGAGACGCTTTAGCATTTGGAACTTCAAAACATATAAATTATAAAGATGGAGTCAATTACTTACTTAGGATTAAGATAATTATGCAATGAATGTCAAAAGTGAATCAATATATGTAAACAGACTTATTAATGGATTAATTGCACTTTGGTCCAATCTAATATATCACCACTTTTAGCCAACATGCCAATGTCTCTATTTAGGAGTTAAACCATTCCAAATGACCAAGACAAGGTGTCTCACCAATTGGATTTAGACAACATAATAGTCTTAAAATGATTTAATTACTCGCATTAACTTATGGACTATAGACTATCAATTTAGACTACTTACCTTAGAATGTGTCATCTTGCATATAGAGTTCATTATATGCAACATTCTAATGGTATAAACACAAGTAGTCAATAAGCCATATTTGCTTACATTTACTTTAACATGGAAATATAAATGAGGACGAAATAGCAATTATATAATGAAATCTCGAACATATAAATATGAATAATCAGTTTAAAAACCAATGAAATACATCAAATGTCTTTCATCCTTAAGGCATTCCTAACAATCGCCTACCTGCCTTAAGGGAGTAAATGAGTCATATCTTGCATCTCCATGCCCTTATATCAGCAAGTTATCCTCAAACTTAATTTTGTAGACTTCAACAACCCCCTCTATCAGTAGTTTTCTTATAATGTGGTATTTCCTATCTATATGTTTTCTCATCTTATGGTGTCTAAATTCCTTGGTATTTGTTACTGCCACACTATTATCATAATAAAGTGTAATAGGCTTATCCATACTAGTAATTTCCTTAAGGTCCTAATGAACTTGCAAAGCCAAATCGTTTCCTTAGATGCTTTAAAGGCAACCACATACTCAGCTTCCATCATAGAGTTAGTTGTACAAGTTTTTTTTACACTCCTCCACACAATGTCACCTCCTCCTAGGATAAATATAAACCCAAAAGTCAATTTCCTTGAATCCCTACAAGTTTGGAAGTTCGAATCCGTATATCCCACGGGTTTTAGGTACCCTTCAAAATATACCAACATATAGTTCCTTATTTTGTTTAGCTACTTAAGTATATACTTCACAGCTTGCAAATGCTTGTTACCAAGGTTCAACTGATATTGACTTACAATGCCAATCGCATGACAAATATCTAGTCGTGTACAAAGCATATAGCATACATGAGACTACCCAGAGCAGATGCATAAAGGACTTTCTTCATATGCTCTCTTTTTGCAGATTTCTTAGGGTAATTGATAACTCTACAAAATAGAGTTATTTAGTCCTATTAAGTGCAATAAATTAGCAAGGTCTTAGGGATTTTTATTTAGATTTTATCTATTAGTTTTTATTTTAGTATCATTTTATTTTAGTAGTTTTCATTTATTATTATTTACTTTCTTTGTATTTTAATTATTTAGTTATTTAAATATTTTGTATATTTTTGTAAGTTAAAACTCAAAGGAGTTTCCAAAAGTGCGACAACTTAATCAATAAGTGGATTGAATCAAGCAAAGTGATTAAGTTTGACAACTTCAAAAATAATATGTTCAAGCTAATAGGAGATCAAGTTTCTACCTTTAGGGTTTTACCTATAAATAGACACTTAGGATTAGACTTAAAGATATCCCAAATACTCTATATCTTTATTTGTCTCTAGTTTTTTGAAGAGGAAAGAAGCCACCATAATATTTAGGAAGCTAGAAAGATTTTGGAGAAGCTTGAAGACTGAAGACATGATAACTTTTAGTTTTCTCTTTCTCTTTACTTATATTATCTTTCTTGTATTATTTATGATGGTGAAACTCCTTGATTCTTTTTTTATTGTTTATTATGAATTAAATTTATTTTTCTATGGTTACAAGGGAACTCAACATATAATTTAGATTATTTTATTATCTTTTCTTGATTTATTGATATTTGAGCTGTTTGTTCAATCTTGTTCTTAATGCTTCTAATTGCTTAATTATCAATTAGATTGATTTGGTAACTTTTTAATAAACCTAAAAAAGGAAATTTTATGTTTAAACCTGAATTGAATAATATGTTGCATACCTATTTATTAGCATAAATTTATCTGCATGTTAGATAGGAATATATGAACATGCTATATACCAAATTAAAGTCTAAGCTTAATTGATTTTTTTTTTTAAATTTAATTTACATGGAATATAGTTAATTGATTAAGAGAAATATTTTTATAAGACTATCAAAAGATACTTATAAATAAATTACAACTCTAGGTTAATAACTCATTATTATTAAGAGAATAGGGTTTTATTTAAATAAAGTGTTTAGCAAAATTGTAATCCTAGACTTTTATTATTTATTATTTGCATTATTATTATTTAGTTTTAATTTTTAATTTTTAATCATTTATTTAAATAAGATTAAGTTATTTTAATTTTAGTACTTAACAATTTTAGTGTCAATTCCTTATAGGATCGGCATTCTACTTTATCACTATATTACTTGTTTACGATATGTGCACTTGTGTGGTTAATTCCAACAAGAAGTTTTTGGTGTCATTGTAGGGAAATTGTTTTACTATTTTTTTTAATATTAATACCAAGCAATCTAAGTCTTAATTCAAACCTTTTGTTTATTTATTTTTATTTTATTTAGCTAATTTGAAGGATGACACTCTACAATGATCAATGGTCACATGAGGAAATTGGGCAAAGGAACGCACTAAATGCCATATTTGCAAAACTGGCTACACTTTTTGGGAAGCTTGATAATTTGAATACACGTGCTATCCAAAGCCTGTTCATAACTTGCGAATTATGTGGATGGGCACATACTAGTGATCGTTGCCCAATTTATGCTAAACCCATTCAATATGTTAGAAATTACAATATGCAGCATAAATTTGAATCAAGGCGATCACCCAAATTTTGGTTGGTGCACCAATCAATGTCCTTTTATATTCAGTTGATCCAACCTTTTATCAAGGTTTTCCACTATAAGCCTAAGTTTATATCCTGGAAGAAAAGCCATCATTAGAAGAGATGCTTATTGAATATATTGCAAAAACTGAAAGCCAAGATGTTATTACTTAATCTCAAGCATTATCTTTAAAGAATCTAGAGATACAGGTAGGCCAACTTGCTGATGCAATCTACAATCACCCTCAAGAAACTCTACCATGTACTACTGAAACAAATCTTATAAATGGTAAAGAGATAAAAAGGGACAGTGAGAGCTAGAATTGTCAAATAAGTCATTCAAAGATAAAGTTATAGTTTATAAATAGGATGAAAATGTTCAAGAAGAAAAGAACCAGTGTGACCCAACATCATTTTTTCTTAAAGAGTATAATGATTATTGTGTAGTTAATATGGTGGAGAGTGCATCCAATGAGGTGTTCATAAAGAGTTATTCCACTAATCCATTCGACGCAACTTTGATTTTAATTTCTGAGTTGGATGATATTGATTTTATTGAGTGTTTGAAATTGTTAGAGGCACAACCATGGCCTACTAGTTCCACTCAGTTTGAACAATTGGAATTTTCAACTAATGTAACATCATTTTCAAAGCCTACCATCATAAAACCAACCTCATTAGAGGGTAAGCTCTTGCCTACACATTTAAGAGACTATAAAAAGGCATTGGGATGGTTAATTGCTGATATAAAATGGCCCAAGAAGCTCAAGGTGAAAGTGCAACATTTCAAACATTTTTAGGGAGGCAAGTTTGGTCATCAATGGTCCTACAGCAGTTTAGATTGCCCAAAATAATATTGAAGATAGTCAAGCTGACGACTGTAAATCAAATTCTTTTTAGGAGTCAATCCAAGCTTCTTAAACTTTTTTCTTTAATTTTAGAAATTCATTTAGTTTTCTTCATATTTAATATTTTTTAATTCCTTTTGCAGTCTTTACAAAAGAATTTTGTCACTAAAGTATTTCATAACTTAGCACTGCAGTGCCCAGGAAAGCTGCCATGATGCCTTAATACTTAAAGGCCAGTGCTATAACATCGAGATCTTGATACTACAATGCCAGTCGCCCTCTTCCTCTCTTTTTCTACCTTTTTTGGTATTTTTAAATTCCTATTTGACCCAGCCATAGGCGTCAACACGACAAGTTTTATAATTATTTTTTTTAGGATTATTTTTTCATAAGTTTGCTTTATTTTCTTTTATAGCTTCCTACAAATTTTGGCAAACAAGATGAGGTCAAAATAGTAATTAGAGATTTTCCCAAAATTTCTTCAACTACAAAGGGAGTTTCTTATTCTTTCTCTTTTTATTTCTAAACGTCGAGGACAATATTTGTTTTAAGGTTGGGAGTGAAATTATTATTTTGCTAAAGTTAAATTAGAAGAAGTTCTTTTCCATTTTTTGCATAATATTCATTCTTTTTATGTTTTTTTAATAGTCTAGTATGTTTAAGATGTTTTATGCTTATCTAGGATGAAATCCTTATACAATGATGAAAACTAAGTTATTGATTCTTGATTCTTGAAAAAAATATATGCACGATTTGATTTGTAATTAGATTATTTTATTTTTCTCATTTTTAGGATGTTATTTTCAAAATTCTTAGCACCTGATCTTTTACATTGATTTGTATTACTTATTTGAAGATTGTTTATACTGATGTAAATTACAATTATGTCTAAAGGCCTAAAATTCGTTTGATTCTCTCTTGAGGTGAAATCTTACTCAACACTAAGTTAAAGAGATGATTTAGGGCATCTTGGATTGCTTAAGCCTACCTTTATATATTTGTATCCTTAGTTACCCCTATTTGATCCTAATTAAGATATATCTTTTTCTTTTGATTGCCATGTACTATAGCCTAGCCTAATAAAATAAACCATGATCAACCTCCACTACATAGGCATGAACATCAAATTGTTTCAAAAAAATATTATGAGCCATGTTTGAATTATGCTATATTAGGGAAGCATTAAAGAAAAAATGAAAAATATAAAAAATAAAAACACAAAAAAATGTGTAAATGAATAAAATGGCATGAAAGAGAAAATGTCTTGAAAAAAAAGAGTATGTGCTTTAAACTTGTTAAGAATGGCTAAAAAAAATTTGAAATAATAAAAAGTTTCTATAGGTGAATTAAGCCAAAATATATCCTTTATCCTACCTCTACACTAGTCTTACATTACAAGCTCAATAAAGTCCTACATAATCTTTGATGAGATGTTGGTCTATATTAGTGGACAAAGGGAGAGAGATGAAAAGCAAACATATGAAACTCTAGTATTAATTCATAGTTTGCATAGACATAAACTTATTTGGATTGCATACAATGATTTGTAAAAAGATCTTGTACACATTAAGAGTCCATTTGAAGCATTAAGATTTATGATTAAATCAAAGCACGAATTTTGAATTATGTTTGTATCTACCTTGAGTTGAGATATTGAGATGACTTTTGAGGACAATTAAGGTAATCATCATTTAAGTACATTCATCTTAATATGTGTTTCATTTTATTTGTTTGATTTTTGTTTCTTTGTTTTGTTTGTTATTATCTTATTGTTTGTTTATTGAGATGATTATAGTTGGAATTAACCACGCAAGTGCACATGTCATAAACAAGTAATATAGTGATAAAGTAGAGTGTCGATCCCATTAGGAATTGATACTAAATTTGTAAAGCACTAAAATGAAAAAGAACTTAATTGTTTTTCAAATAAATAATTAAACATTATAAATTAAAAGTAAATAATAATAATTTAAATAATAAATAATAAATAGTAAAAGTCTAGGATTGCAATTTCCCTCAACAGTTAATTTGAATAAAACCCTACTCTCTTAACTTTATTAATAACAATGAGTTGTTAACCTAGAGTTCTAATTTATTTATAAGTATCTTTTGATAGTTTTATAAAAATATCTTTCTTAATTAATTTACTATATTCTCATGTAAATTAAATTAAGAAAAACTCATTAAGTTTAGACTCTAATTTGGCGTGTATATTCCCATTGAATATGTAGATCAATTCATCATAATAAATGAGTATGAAACATATATCATTCAATCCAGGCCTAAACACAAAATTCCCTTTCCAAGTTTATTGAGGTTACCAAATCAATCTAATTGATAATTAAACAATTAGAAGCATTAAGAATAAGATTGAATAAATAACTCAAATATCATTAAATTAAGAAAAGAAAATAAAATAATCCAAATTAAATGTTGAGTTCCATTGTAACTATAAGGAAAATAAATTTAATTCACAATAAATAATAAAAATATAGAACCAAGAAGTTTTACTATCATAAATAATACAAAAAAGATAACAAGAGTAAAGGAAAAGAGAAAACTAAGAGTTATCAAGTCCTTAGTCTTCTAGCTTCTCCAAAATCTTTCTAGCTTCTTGAATATTATGGTGGCTTCCTCCTCTTCAAAAAATAGAGAAAAATAAAGCTATAGAGTATCTAGGATATCTTTAAGTCTAATCCTAAGAGTCCGATTTATAGGGAAAACCCTAAAGGTAGAAACTTAGTCTCCTAGTAGCTTGAGCATGTTATTTTTGAAAATTGCCAAACTTAATCACTTTGTTTGATTGAGTTCAATTTACTTTTTGATTAAGTTGTTGCATGTTTGGGAACTCTTTTAGGTTTTAACCTACAAAAATATAAAAAGTTTTTAAATAACTAAAGTAATTAAAATATAAGAAAGTTAAATACTACTAAATTAAAAACTACTAAAATAAAATAATACTAAAAGAACTACTAAAAACAAATAAAATCTAAATAAAAATCTCTAAAACCGAGCTAAGTTAATCCTAAACTAAAGATTTTGCTAGTCCTCGAGCAAAACAAAACAAAACAAAGAAACAAACACCTAACAAATCACACTAAATAAAATAGAAACATTACTTAAGATAAATATACTTAAATGATAATTGCCTTAATTTTCCTCAAAAATCATCTCAATATGTCAACTCAAGGTAGATATAAACAAAATTCAAATTCATGCTTCGATTCAGTCATAAATTTTAATGCTTCAAATGGATTTTTGGATTGTGTGTGAATATGATCTTTATACAAATCATTGCATGCAAAGTAAATAAATTTATTCCAATGCAAACTATGAATTAATATTAGATTCTTATATGTTTTCTTTTCATCTCTTTCCACTAATGTAGACCAACAGCTCATCAAAGATCAAGTAGGACTTTATTAAGTTTGTTATGCATGGCTATGATAAAGGTAGGATAAAGTATATATTTTGGTTTAATTCACCTATAGATACTTTTCATTACTCTAAATCTTTTGTCGAGCCTTTTATAACACTTTTGAAGCATGTATCCTTTTTTTTTTTGACATTTTCTTTTTATGCCATTTTATTCATTTAACACGTTTGAGCATTTTTTTCTTTTTTTTTTGTTTTTTTTCTTTTATGCTTCACTAATACAACATAATTTAAACATGGCTCATATTGTTTTCTAGAACAATTTCATGCTCATGCCTATGTAGTGAAGGTTTATCATGGTTTTTCTTATTTAGCTAGGTGAAATTAATGTGGTAGTCAAAAGAAAAGGATATGTATTAATTAGGATCAAATGAGGGTAACTAAGACATAAATATATAAAGGTAGGCTTAAAAAAGCTCAAACGATCCAAAGATGGCCTAAATTATCTCTTCAACTCAGTGTGCATAAGATTTGCCGTAAGAGATAATCAAACTAATAGACACAAATATATATAGGTAGGCTTAGAAATGCTTAAATGATCCAAAGATGGCCTAAATTATCTCTTCAACTTAGTGTGCATAAGATTTGCCTCAAGAGATAATCAAACCAATTCTAGGCCTCTAGACAAAATTACAATTTACATCAACATAAATAGTCTTGAAATAAGTAGTACAAATCAATGCAAGAGATCAGGTGCTCAGAATTTTAAAAATCACATTCTAAAAATAAGAAAAATAAAAGAATCTAATCATAAGTCAAATCAAATCATACTTTTCTAAGAATCAAGGTAAATCGTTTAGATAAAGATTTCATCATTATAGGCACTAACATCTCAAACACACTAGACTAGTAAAGTAAAATAGCCCTATCAAGAATATTTTATATTTATAAACCAAGATTGGCATCTAGCAATGCATCATGGCCACCTAATATGCAAAAAGTGTTAAAATGGTTTTGATAAGCCTTTCAGTGTTCAGTATCTTAGTGTAATAAATATCCTTCCATCATATATCCTAGAATTAACAAGACCATGGTTTAATGTCTAGTTTTAGCTCATTCCATATTAGTATGCGACCCCTATATGTTAACTTCATAATCAATATTACCTTGGCTAAGGAATTTAAGTTAACATGGGCCAAGTACATGTGAGATATGTCTCCTCATATCACTTAGGGGTGATAAATCCTCTCTAAACCACTCATTCATCTATCATATGATTCATGTCATGCCTAAAACCACTTTACCTAAGTATCCATCTATTATGGACCTATTCATGATATAATCAAAGCATGGCACTCCTTATATGAGATGATCAGGTGTTATAAGTCTAAGATCACTTACACTACTAATATATGAGAGTATTTTTATAGAAGTTAAGTGAGATACCAAATGGAACTCTTATAATAGGTCATGTTCAATGAACTTGTTATTATAACAAACACTCATATGATGTCCCTAAGTATCTTTATACTTTAACTTATAAGATCAATTGCATGCATCCTATGTATAGAGGCTTACGCATGCCTCTTTGTGCATTGTCAATGCCCTGCCTTAATAATAAGATGACTAAGAAGTTTTTAGAAATATGTCTTTGATGCATCAGGATCTCATAATTGTAACTCTTTACAATTCCCTTACAAGGCTAATGTGTTTCGCGAGCTTTATCTACATATGATATTTGTAACAGTTATACAATAAATCTTATGGATAAAGAAATACCTTTATAATATTAAATAAATATAATATTTGATTACATGAAATCACTAAATGATAATGCCTTACAAGCCATAATGATTAGTTTGTATGGCTAATAGTAACACTTCTATGAGATCAAAGAGTTGCATGCATCAAATGCATAGAGGTTTAGCATATGCTGGTCTTTGTGTATTGTCAATGCCCTGTCTTGACAATATGATGAATAACAATGGTTTTAGGAACATAAGTTTGATGCATAAGGATCTCATCATTATAATTTATTACTAACTTTGCAAGGCCATTGAGCTTCATGGGCTTCATCTAATTGGTGTTTACATGATTATCAATCATGCCATTAACATGAAAGAAAACCTTGAATCACTAACATGAGTGATTGATCTGCATTATTAACGATTATCTTATCCAATCCAACTAGCTTTAGGGTATTTAATAACACATGTAAAGGGTTATACTGATACTAGCTTCTAATCAGATTGGGATGATAGTAAAAAAATTGTAAAATAACTTTATATTTACCTTTAATGATGGTGTAATTAGTTGAAAAGGTTTCAAACAAGCTACAACTTCATACTCAACAACTGAACCGAATACACCACCATATATTTGGCCATGAAAAAGGTAGTTTAATGGAAAAAATTTACATCAAACTTGGTGTGGTTCCAAGCATCATTGATCCAGTATCATTTTACTATAATAACATGAAGCCATAATGGAAACTAAGGAACCATGGTCTTATCATAAATCCAAACATGCATTATGGTGATGTCATGTCATTAGAGATATTATTGAGGCACGTGATATTAATATGGAACAAGTACCCACCGAAGAGAACTTAGTTGGTCCTTTCACTAAAGTTTTGTCCCAGCAGAAACATGATCATAATTTGGAGGGCATAGGGCTTAGACATATGGATGATTAGCTTTAGTGCTACTAGGAGGTTGTTAAAGTAAGCCTTGTAAGCCAATCATTATGGCTTATAAGGCATTAGCATTTAGTGATTTCATGTAATTTAAGATTATATTTTATTAATGGTATAGAGATATTTCTTTATCCATAAAAATTTATTTAATAATGGTTATAAATATCTTACATAGACAAAGTCTATAAAACATATTGGCTTTACAAAGATATTATAATGAGTTATAATTATGAGATCCCTATGCATTAAAGCTTTGTTTCTAAAATCATTCCTAGTCATCATATTGCCAAGACAAGGCATTGACAATGCACAAAGATTGGCATATGTAAGCTTCCATGTATGTGATGCATCCAATTAATCTCATAAGTTAAAGTATAAAAATACTTTAAGACATCATATAGGCATTTTTTATGGCAACAAGTAACATGACCTACTATAGGAGTTCAATTTGGTATTTCACTCAAGAGTCTATAGAAATACTTTCATGTTTCAATAGTGTAAGTGATCCTTAGATTTATGACACTAGTTCATCTTATATAAGGAGTGTCATGCTTTGATTCCATCATAAATGGGTCTATAATAGATGGATGCCTGTTGTAATGTTGTTTTAGGTATGGCATAAATCACATGGTAAGAGAATTAATGGTTTAGAGAGGATTCATCACCCCAAGTGGTATAAAGGGATATATCTCACATGTACCTATTCCATGTTAACTTAAAATCCTTAGCCAAGGCAAGACTGATTATGGAATTAACACATAGGGGTTGCATACTAATATGGAATGGGCCAAGAGTCAACATTAAACCATGCTTTTGCTGATTTTTGGATATATGATGAAAGGATATTTATTGCACTGAGATACAAGCATTAAATGACTAGTCAAAACCATATTAACACTCCCCATAAGTGACCATAATGTATTGCTAGATGCAAATCACATATATAAATATAAAATATTCTTTATTGAGATATTTTATATTTATTGCCAATATGATTAGAGCCTAATAGGTCATGCATTTGAGGGTGATTAGTAGAAATTAAATTAAGATTAGGCTTATATGTCTAATTCAAGTAATAGTTACTTGGGCCTAATTTGAATAAGTTCATATGGGCTAGAGGCAAAATTGTAATTTATCAAAAATTAAAATTTTAAACCTTAGATTATAAACCTATGATTGTCATGCCTCATAATGAAAGAGAGGCTCCAAAATTTGGCCAAGAAGCTTAGAAAAACTTGATTTACAATTTCATAGAATCCCTCAGGGAGATGGTGCATTCCTAGTTCTTTAAGAGGAAAATAGTTTTTTTTCCTTGTTCTTTGATTGTTAAATCAAAGCCTTTAAAGTGTAAGGGAAGATTTATTGAAATCTAAACTATTAGCACAGCTCTCAACAAAAAAGTCTTTTCATTATTGTAGGTTTTCTAGGTCATCCGTATGGATAACCGTTAGAGACTGGATGCTTGGACAGGTTTGGTTTAGGACAATAGGGCTCGATGTACATGTTCTTGGATCATGGAATTGTAAAAAACTTCTCAAAGTTGAAGTATGCTTGAATCTTGAATAGTTCTTTAGGTTTCTTGACCTTTAAGATAAATCAAGATCATACAATACGATCTTTTTTATAGAGTATTAGCTTATTTGAACTCTGTTGCCATGTTCATAAATTATTTTATAAATTATTGTAATTGATTACTTGCTATCCCAAGACTTTCTACAATTAAAGCTTTAGTTTCATGAGAAAAGCTTTTTTTTTCACCATTTTCCTTAGAATCAAAGTTTGTTCCCCAAATGAGACGAGCATGGATTCTTATAACAATACACACATTCTTTTCTTTAGGGTAAATGATATTGATGCTTTGGTTTCATAAGAAAAATATTTTTCCATGATTTTTTTTAGAATCAAAGTTCATTCCCCAAATGAGTCAAATATGGATTCTTATAAAAACTTCTATTCCTTTCATGATTAGGCACCATAAACACATTGTCTTCATGGGGATACATGATATTGGTGTATTGGTTTTGCAAGAAAAAATTATTTTGAAAAGTTTAGATACTAAAAAGCAAACTTTAGTATTTAAGGGGTAAAATGGTCATTTTGGTCATTTTTAAAGTTTTGTAATATTCCTATGGTCTTCTTAGGGGTATAGAAATGTTCATTACTTTTCGTATTCTCTTTGTTTTTCGTAAGGTGTGAAATGAAATTTTTAAAAAGTGTAGGGGCTTAATTGTAATTCTTGCATTTTAAGTCGATTTTAGAACTTTAATTTCCCTATTTATGATAAATTCATCATTTCATGATCATTCTAGTGTTCGTTAGAGTACCAAGATACTTTCACGTTGAAGGTATACCCTAAGGATATTTTGGTAATTTTTCAAAATTGAGTCCTTGATAGTAATTGTGCCACAAGCGCATATTTAGGATAGTTTTGTCATTCCATCATCATATTAGTGTCCATTAGGATACCGAGATACTTTCATGTCAAAGGTATACCCTCAAGGCATTTTGGTAATTTCTTTTGAGTCGAGTCTTACGTAAGCACTAGGAGACTTTTAGGCTAAAGATGCATATTTAGGATAGGTTCACATTTTTATTATCATTTTTGAGTCCTTAGGATAACCGGGATACTTTCATCTCGAAGATATACCTCAAAGACATTTTATTTTTTTAGATTAAAACCAAGTCCTATATGTTTACTGGGATATTATATCGAAAGTACACATTAGGAATAGGTTCATCATATTGACTATTCTTAGGTCCTAAGGTTAATAATTTTCATAAAATCGGATAAATTTGTAAAATCAAGGCAATTTCTCATAATTAAATTAATACGTGGAGTTTTTACTAGAATATGTGAGGGTTCTGTAGATTATTTTAATAACGAGACATCCTTTTCAAAATGAAAGTCAGGATTTTTCAATTTTTGTAAAAATAAAACCTTTTGTATTTCACAGGTTTTCCAACGGGGTACTAAAGAGAATGATAAAAAGCTTTCATGTCCTCTTGGTCCTCCAAAAGAATGTGAATGATATCGTGATTTCTAAAAATAATAAAACTTGGCTTTTCTCAGAATAATAAATTTGCTTAATAAAATATTATGAGAATTATAATTAAATATTTAATATTGAAACCAAATAAAAAATTAAATTTAAATTAACATATAATTAATAAGGTGTCAATTTTTGGGCATCATGAGAGGATCAATCCTTACTTGTGATTGTAACCGACTCTCAGACCCTTTCACGTGATCTCTAGTATCAACATAGACCTTAGGTTTTGTTTAGGGGTTTTGTAACCCTCAAAACATAAACTCTAATAGGTGACTCATTTCACTTAATAAATAAATCGGTGGAAACGCAAAACTAAATAGTCATTTCGTAATGACTATTTAAAGTTAAGTCAAGTCAGCGATTCATCTCGATAACTCAGTCCCCAAGTATGAAAAATAAAGAATAATAAAATAACAATGATATATCCCCTAAAATAAAAGAAAATAATGATATTCAGATATATAGGAGTAATAGGTACACTCATCATTTTTAGGTCGGGCTGATTAGGATTCGGATCCAAGCCATGTTATGATAGCTTGGCAACTCCACTGGGGACAAGTTAGAGAGTTAGGCCTAAAATTAATTATGTGCTAAATAAATTTTGATCAATTCAATTTCAATAAATATTTAATTATAATGCTCGATATTTAAATTTTTTTTTGCCTTAATACGTTTTTGTGTTTCTTTAGGGATTTAGCGTAGGGGTTCTATTTTAATGACATTTTACAAGAAAGGTTTGTTTATTCCTTCATACACACTGAGCACATGTGTAACTAGTTTCTCTTTCAGATCTCTAAAAAGGGTGTAGATACCTAATATTTTAGGAAAGGGTGAAGTAGCTCTGCCTTATGAGGTGTTAGCCTCTGTATGGGCTAGTGAAAAACCTACCAGTTGTAAATTCCTATGCCTACCCGAGGTGTTAGCCTCATTATGGGCATGGAAGATACTTCCACTCAGATTGAACCCTTCTCGACATAAACTTGCAATGGGTAAGGATAGGGTACCTCATTAGTTTGTTCCAAGCTCGGGTAGCAATTCAAAAACTGATTTAGAGGTCTGACCTAAACGTCATAGAGTGAACCTTAATGACCTCCTAGTTAAAACCATGCCTTATTCTAGACATCACAGAAAAATCAAGAACACATGAAGGGACAAACATATCTTTCTCTCCTTTTCTTTTACTTGATTATTGTGTTTATTTAGATAATATTTTTGTTGTATTATTTTTTCATGTTAAATTTTATCGTTTTTTGGATTTATTATTTTTCGTGGATACTACCTTATTTGTTCTTTTTTTTGCGCATTTCTAATTTGCATATAGGGATGCTTCTTTTAGATTTGAATTTCATTTCAATTTAATTTCCATTAGACTTTATGGGTAAACAAGCATACATAGTGGTTATTTCCAAGACATTTGAGGAGGTTTGTATCGAGTTAGAGTCAGATAAGAAGGAATAGAGGGGACTATATACCAAAGGATTTTATGTCAAAACTATCGAAAATCATATATTTGGATCTCCTGCAGAATAATTTGTCAGAGTTGGTTGATATATGGAATAGTTGGGGTAATGCGAAGTAGGCTCAATTCATAGAAAAATATGAAAATACTGCCCTTTTACTTAGAATACCAATGGATGAACAACTGGTCCATGCTTTAATTGAGTTCAGGGATCCTTCTTGTAAGTGCTTCTAATTTAATCCACATAATATGACTTCGACAATAGAGGAGATTCATTTTTGCTTAGGTTAAGGCTTTTGGACTCAAGACCTATCTATTGTAAGAAGCGTAATCTGACAAATCTCCCAAAGAAATTGGGACAGATTCTCGATTTACTACTCTAGTCAGTACTTCACCATATCGAGCAGAAAGGCAATGAAGTTATCTCATGGCAGTTTCTAAAAGAATACATCAGAAAGCACTCAGATATAGAAAAAGCCCTAGATGCATTTACCTTGGCTATATATGGATTAGCATTCTTTCCAAGGATGCTTAGGCATGTTAAAGTAGTCATTATGGATCCTTTTGATCAATTAAAGAGGAACGTGCATCCTACTCCTGCCATTCTAGTGAAAATCATCTAAATGCTCAACGCGTGTGGGAAATCAAGATGAGGCAGGTTTTTTGGAAGTGCATTATTACTCGACATTTAAGCTCGAAGTCATTTCTTAGGTTAGGGTGCTAATAAAGTTAAGCCATACTTTTCACATTTCGTTCTTCTCCAACAATTTGTCAAAAATGTTAGCTTAAGTTGGGAAAAAATGAATGGGTGGAAACATAAAAAAATTTGGCCCCTAAAGATATAACATGGCAGGCCCCTTGGTTTGCACCTAAACCTTTTCTGTATTGGTGTGGTCAGCTACTTTTTGTGCCTTTGCTTGTTTGTGAGGCACAATGGGATATGCACTGCTTTGGGTTCATCAACAGTATAGATCTTAACAATTTATTCCCATGACTTCCGAATTGGCTTGCATGGATTTAGGCTTTTATGGAAAAGGTTAGAAGAATTCACTTTAGTCAATGACCTTAGAGTAAAGAGAAAGATATGAATCAAGGTTAGCACTTACATGAACCAAACTATTTCTAGATATGATGTGTGAAGATGTATTCAAGGATGCAATTTGATCATCTCGGGTATAAATGGAGTTAATCCTTAAGTATCTATATGACCAAAACCCCCTTATACCTTCTAAATTAGAATTGATAGAAGTAGTAGAAAGAGATCGAAAAAGATTGGTTGCTAAAAACCAAGCTCTTTAGGAGGAAGTCATGTATTTAAAAATGAAAATGGAAGATAAGGAAAAAGACATCTAAAAACTAGAAGAATATTATAATTTAATGAAGCAGCATTAGATGGAACAAAACAAGAAGATGAAACTTACCGACATATCTAGGAGTTCTAGTAAATCTTCCAATTAGTTAACTAAAGAAATGCATAAATTTTGTGAAAAACTAGGGGTATGGAAAGCTAAAGCCTTGAAGGGAAAAACCAAAATAGCCATGTTTAAAGGGGAGCGAAAGGCACATACTAACACCCGTATTCAGTTAAAAAGATCTATAGAGAGGAATGACCAGCTTAGCATCATGCTTGGTGAAAAATAGGCAAGAATGTCTAGATTGCTTCAAGAGGGAGAAATTCTTGCCATGACTATTGAAGAGATGAAACTAGTGTTACTTTAGCGAGAACATGATATTGATGTTTGGGCTCAAGCCTATTAGGAAAATATATGTGCATTAGGATAATAAGCTATGCTAAATCAAGAATGAATGCCAAAAATGGAAAATCAATTCTCTTGGTCAATAGTTTTACATTGATCACCTCATGAAGCAGATTCACTTGGCAGTCATCTAAGCAAGAAATATGGTGGAAAGAATCCACGTGTTAAGGAGTCAAATTAATCCAATTGGTGAATTTGGTCCCATTGTACTTAAGTTTTTAGAGCAAGCACAACAGAAGTATGGCCAGATTAGAACTTTCCTTGGATGTAATCCAAATATAATTGACAATGTGTAACCCTTTATAAAGTTAATGAAAATTTAGGAGTTTAAAATTTTCTACTAAAGCAAGCATTCCTACAATTGCATTTATACATTCACATCATGCATTTATACATACATACATCATACACATATACATACGCTTTCATACATTCACTAATAAATTTATAATTTAATAAAATTTGGAATCCTCCTTGTAAGGTTTCAAACACTGCAAATCAAGAGAGATAGACCGGACAACGATTCGCTCATTGCTGTTACACTAAATCTAGATCAAAGAAATGGCTGAGAATCAATTAGCGAGACTAGAAAGGCTCAAAGAAAGTCAATGTCAGTCTCAGGGAGACTATTATCAAGAGCCAGGAGGAAATGCAAGCTCAAATAACAAGATTGATGGAGTTGCTTATGGCAAGAGAGTCAGTATGCTAGCCTGAAAGTATTGTTGCCATTCCTACTAGGACATCCAAAGGAATACAACCTGAGACATAACTAGCCAATACTTAAAAACTTAAACTCCAAATATGCTAAACACAAAACAAAATGTCCTTGGAGCTACACTACCTCGAGTTATTGTTATCAACCCTAATGTTTTCTCACAAGGAATAGATACAAGAGCTACCCCTACACGATAGAAGTTAATAACTCTAACTATTGAATAAGAAGAAGAAGAAAAACAAAAGGAAAAAGGTAAAACTGAATCAAAAATTGAGAAAAAAAATTACAATTACTGGAAAAAAGACTCAAAGCCATAGAGAAAAATGAGCTTTATACTAGTGTGGATGTTGAAGACATTAGTTTGGTTTTTGATTTGGTCTTGCCACCAAAATTCAAAATGCCTGAGTTTGAGAAATATAAGGGCACCACTTTTCTACAAGCTCATATCAGGATGTTTATCCGAAAAATGGTAGGTTATCCGTATGATGACAAGCTTTTCATCCATTATTTCTAAGAAAGTTTGATTGGGTTAGTGTTAAATTAGTATAATGGTTTAACCCATAATCAAATCCAATGCTAGTCAAATCCAGCCAATGTATTTTTGCAACAATGAAGCACATGGCTAAATAGGCTCTTGATAGATTAACCGTTCAAAATATGGAGAAGAAGTTTGCAAAGTCTTTTGAAGAATACAGCCAAAAATGCAGAGACATGGCTTTCCAAGTACAGCCTCCTTTAACTAAGAAAGAAACAACCCTTTTGTTCGTAGGTACTTTACATCCTCTGTATTATGATAAGTTGGTAGGGAATACAACTATGAATTTCTCTGATCTTGTCATTTCTGAAGAAATGATTAAAACTACCATTAAGGCAAGAAAGATTGCGACAGGTGAATCTTCCATTATAAAGAATACTAGATTAGTTAAAAAGAACAAAGAAACCTCATCCACCAATTATGCTAGCCAACCATTTTGCTAGAAATCTTGTCTCTTTCACCAAAACCAAAGTCACTAATCTTAAAACACCCTTTCTTTTAACATACCCCGACTTTCTACCTTATTGATGCCATAGACCACTACCTCGAGTCATTTTCAATACCGAATCCTGACTAATCCAAATCAATCAAGTTGAAGAAACATCTAATCTAGACCTTGTCATAAGCCTCTTCCTTCTTCCTATAAAGAAATATTTGATAAGCTTTTAAAGGCTCGATTAGTGGCTCTACTCTTTGTAAAAGCATACAAGGGTAACTTACTTAGCTAGTACAACTCGAATGACTATTGTGAATATCAGCAGTAGCATGCCATCCAATTAAAAACTATACTACTTTTAAAAATAAGGCTATAGTCTTATCAAAAGAAGAGCTTTTAATTTGACACTACCCTGACCTAATGTAATGGTAAACCCTCCGCCTAACTATCACGAGTCGGAGGTTAATGCTTTGATTGCTGAAAAAGAGCATTAGGTGAAAAAGATGTCTAGAAGGTTAAAACCCTAATGGAAAAAGTTTAGGCTATTTTAACTGAAAGCAGAATCATGAATATATATAAATTGCCAATCAAAGCTTGGCATAAACTTTCATAAGTTTCATGCTGTTCAAGGGCATAATTTACAAAAGCTGTTTAGATTTTTTTAGCTCTAATTCAAAAAATAATGGATAATGGTGAAGTTGAATTTTATATAGAAATCACTAAACAAAAAGAAAAGTCAGTTAATATGGCTGATAAAGGGTTATCAAAATTGCCCTATAGGGTTAGTTGTCCATTGGTCATTGATTGTAATCAGCCAAAGCTCATGTTTTCCAAGAATGAAACTATTCTAAAGCTCATTACTTATACTCCTAGACCTTTTTCTTATAGGGACAATAAACAAGTGCCCTAAAGATATGATGTTGGAGTAGTAACTTTAAAAGCTTTGGCAAGTTAATTAGCAGTGATTGATATTACTGGGATCGATCATGTAACTCGAAGTGGATGTGTCTACAACCTAAAAACTAGTGAAGCTATTGTTAGGTCAAGAACAAAAAGGCAAATGACTAAAAAAGCAATAACTATTAAAGACAGTTTTGTGGAAATGCAGGAACCTATCAAAGAAAAAGATATTGCTAAGTTTTTGAAATTCATAAAGCATAATGAGTATAGCATCATGGATCAGTTAAAATAGTAGCTAGCAAAAATTTTTATGTTGGCATTATTGTTCAGTTCTGAGACTCATAGAAAAGCTTTGTTAAAGTTACTTGATTAAGCTTATGTCCTACAAGACATTTCAATCAATAAACTTGACCGTCTGGTCAATAATATTATTACTGATAATGATGAAATTTCACTAAGTGCAACTACTTCCACTAAAGCTCTCATATTATGACTAACTGCAATAAGACTATACTTCCTAAAGTGCTTATTGACAATGGTTCAGGTTTAAATATCATGCCATGGATTACTTTGTCTCGATTACTAGTAGATTGCAGTTAACTTAAGCACAGTCAAACAGTTGTTAAAGCTTTTGATGGGACCATGAGAAAAATCAAAAGAATAATTTTAGTTCCCTTAATTATCGGCTCATGCCCTTTTGAAGTTGAATTTCATGTATTAGATATTGCCCCTACATACAACTGTCTCTTAGCATGACCTTAGATATGCTCTGCCAATGCTGTACCATTTTCCTTGATCGAAAAGTCAAGTTTATAGTTGATGATAAGTTGGTCAACATATTTAAAGAAGGAGACATAATTACCTTGACTTTTACTAATGTTCTCTACATTGAAGTAAATGTCGATGCAAAGGAATGCTCATTTAGAGCATTTAAGGTTGTCAATATTGCCTTCATTGTCTAGGGATCTCCACTTTTAAAGCCTCATCTTTCCAAAAGCACTCATATGGGTTTAAAGTTCATGGTAGGAAGAGGTGCCCAAGTAGAAAAAGGGCTCGACAAATGCCAAAAAGGGATAAGTCAATCTATCCAAATGGTCAACAAAAGAGATAGGTATGGATTGGACTACAACCTCAAAGGAAACCAAAAAAGAAAGATTAAAAGAGAGCTAAAGGAAATAACTTGAATCAATATTTAGTTTTTTATCCTTCTTTGAAGAAAACCTTTTGCTATGTAGGAATTATCAATCTTGCTACTAAAAGAACATAAACAAGCAATCGTATGATGGCGATCATTCTAAGTTTTGAGAATTTTCAAGTGAATGCAATGTAGTCAAATGATGAAGAGCTAAGGAATAATCATGGAATTCATCCCTGCCCTCCCGAAAATGTCTAGACAAATTATATTGTTACTAAGAGAACTATAGTATCTAAGCTTAATCCAAAGTAATTTCAAGAACTCACCTTATTTGTTTTGGCAAAAAAATTATGGGGATCTTTTTCTAAAAGGCATGAAAATGTCATGTCATCATTGTTAGAAATGAAATGAATGAACTTTTCATGTATATTCAATCTTTTTCACATCCATATTCTTTTTCACTTCTATATACTCATATATGAGTTACCCTATATTTTCTTGTCTACTTATTTTTGTTTTGTTTACTTTTACAGATATATTAATAAAAAAAGGATTACCTCTTTTAGGATTCAAAAGTCAATTTTGAATAGTCCATTTGTTCAAATGAGGATATCTCAAAGAAAATTTCAATGATTGCACTCTGTCGCCTGATTTATTAAAATTAATTAAGTAGAAAGATAAACACATAATGCCTCATGAAGAGCCCATGGAAGTTATAAACGTAGGGGATGAGGATGATAAAAAAAAGTCAGAATTAGAATTGTTATCACATCTGCCACTAAAGTAGAATTGATAAATCTACTTTAAGAATTCCATGATGTTTTTGCATGGTTATATCAAGATACACTAGGCTTAGACCCAAAAATAGTGGTCCATAAGCTACCTTTAAAACTAGGATGCAAGCCAGTCTAGCAAAATTGAAAAGGATAAAGCTGAAAATACTGTTAAAAATTAAAGAAAAAGTGAAAAAAAATTGATGCTGTGTTTCTTGAAGTGGTGAAGTATCCAAAATGGTTGCTAACATTGTCCTGATTTCTAAGAAAGATGGGAAAGTTAAAATATGTGTAGACTATCAGGATCAAATCGAGTAATCCTAAAGGATAATTTTTCTCTCTCATATTGACACATTGGTTGATAACACTGCAAAGAATTGTCTATTTTCTTTCATGGATGAATTTTCGAGTTATAACCATATGAAAATAGCACCCAAAGACATGGAGAAGACAACATTTGTCACTGTTTAGGGCACTTTTTGTTATAAAGGGATGTCTTTCGGGCTAAGAAATATAAGGGTGACTTATCAAGGGGTAGTGGTCACTTTATTCCATGATATGATGCATAGAGAAATTGAAGTATATGTTGATGACATGATTGCCAAGTTTCCCCAAGGAGAAAGGCATGCCACAGATCTACGAAAATTGTTAAAAAAGCTTAGAAAATATTAATTAAAGATAAACCTGACAAAATGTACTTTCAGTGTAAGATTAAGAAAGTTATTAGGTTTTATTATAAGCAAAAAGGGGATTAAGGTTGATCCTAATAAAATTAGAAACATTCAAGGCCTGTGCCCCCACCAATGAAAAAAAGAGTAAAAAGCTTCCTTAGAAGATTGAACTACACTGCCTATTTCATTTCCTAACTCATAAACAAATCTGATCCAATCTTTCGGTTTCTCTAAAAACATAACCTAGAAGAATGAGATAAAAATTGCCAAATGGCATTTGAAAAGGTGAAAGAATATTTGGCAAATCCTCTAGTCCTCGTACCACTAGTCCTAAAGTGTCCTTTCAAATTGTACCTTCAGTGTTTGAACAATCAATGGGATGTGTGCTGAGGTAACATGATGAGACTAGTAAGAAAGAAAGGGTAATTTATTACCTTACAAGAAATTTTTGGATTATGAGGTAAATTATTCTCAAATAGAGAAAATATGTTATGCCCTAGTTTAGACTACAAAAAAGCTCATGTAATTTATGCTATATCATACTACTTGGTTGATCACAAAAATCAATCCGATCAAGTATATTTTTAAAGCTCCAGCATTATCTGGAAGAATAGTAAGATGACTAGTCCTATTATCAGAATATGCTATAGTTTATGTTGGCCAAAAAGCAAATAAAGGAAATGCTATTGCCGAATTCCTAGCAAGCCAAGCCCTTAATGATTATCAACTATTAGACTTTGATTTTCTTGACAAATATTTGATGAATGTTTCTGTTGAAAAAGAGGGTGATTGAATAGAGCAACTAGAATGGAAAATATAGGACCTCAAATGCTCTAAGTCATGTAATTAGAGTAATTTCTCATCTCCCTACAAGAAGATTACTATCCTTTTACTGCTAAGTTAGATTTTGATTGCACAAATAATGTGGCAGAATATAAAGAATGTCTCATGGGACTTCATGCAGCCATTGAGGGAAATGTTTAAGTGTTGAAGGTCTATGAGGATTTAGCCTTGGTGATTTGTCAAATACATGGGGAATGGGAAACTCAAGATTCGAGGTTAGCCCAATATAAAAAGTTGATTCTTGAATTGTTACAAGAGTTTGAGAAGGTGGATTTTATTCATTTGCCTAAAAATGAAAATCAAATAGTAGATGCTCTTGCCACCCTTGCCTAGATGTTTAAGGTGAATGAGAAAGCAAAAGATGAGCTTGTATAAGTCTCCTGCATATTTTCACAATGTTGAAGCTAAATTAGATGGCCATCCATGGTATTATGATACTAAAAGGTATCTAAAAAAATCAAGAATATCTAGACATTGCCTCTGAAAATGATAAAAAAACCTTAAGAAGATTAGCAATAAGCTTCATTTTGGATGACGAGATCCTTTATAAGAAACACTATGATTAGACATTTGCATGGATGATCTTGAGGCACAAAGAATTTTGGAAAAAGTACATAAAAGAGTTTGTGAAATTCATGCCAATGGGCATAAAATTGGGAGACAAATTATGAGATTGGGCTATTTTTGGATGACTATGGAAGGAGATTATATTAAGTATGCCCAAAAATGTCATAAATGCTAAGTAATAAATGCCAAGTCTATGTAGATAAGATTCATGTGCTGCCTTTGCCACTACATGTCATAACTACTCCATGGCCCTTTTCTATATGGGGTATAGATGTTATTAGGCCTTTTTCTAAATCACCATCATTTTATCTTGGTGGTTCGAGACTATTTCACTAAATGGGTTGAAGCTACTTCTTATGCAAATATGATAAAATCCATAGTGATAAAATTTTTTAAGACCAATATCATTTCTCGATTTAGAATATATGGGAGGATTATAGCAGACAATGCCTTTAACTTGAATAATAAAATGATGATAGAGGTGTGTACCTAACTTAAGATCTTTCACCATAATTTAGTAACATACCGTCCAATGATGAATTGAGGAGTGGAAGTGGCCAGTAAAATTATTAAGTAGCTTATGGAAAAGATGATGGAGACTTATAAAGATTGGCATGAAAAACTCTTTTTTGCACTTTTAGCATATAGAACTTCAGTGCGAACCTTTACTGGGGCAATGCCTTACTCCTTGGTATATGGCACATAAGTCTTTTTGCCAATTAAGGTTGAAATCCCTGTACTTTAGGTATTGATGGAGACTAAATTGGAGGTAGCTGAGTGGGCTCGAGATTGTTATGAACAGTTAAACTTTATTGAAGAGAAGATGTTGCAAGCAATACAGCATGGGTGAATGTATCAAAAAAGAATGATGAGAGCCCTTGATAAGAAACTCCATCTGAGATAATTTCATGAAGGAGAGTTAGTATCAAAGAAAATCCTTCCTGGCTAAAAATATCCATGCGATAAATGGGCTCTGAATTGGGAAGGACCCTATATGGTCCAAAAGGCATTTTTTGGTCGGAAATTAATTCTGACAGAAATGGATGGGCACACTCTACCTAATCCTATCAATGTTGATAACGTAAAGAAATATTATGCCTAAAAGGCAATTTTCAAAATAAATAAAATAAAATAATAAATGAAAAAAGAAAAAAAAAAGAAATAATGGTGTTAAAAGGGGGAGACTTCACGTTGAAAACCTAGAAAGAGCAGCTGGGGAGCAAAAGAATATGTGAAGCGAAATTCATTAAAAGCTCAAGACCAATAAGGAAGGCATTGTGCAATCGAAGAGATCTTCAAAGAGATTTATCCACGTAAGAGCAGTATTTTGTTTAAGAAAGACTTTTGAGGAATTACATGAAAGATTCCAACTAGTTGAATAAAACCCAATTTTGTATATACTCTTACTAGAAAACTTAAAATTGTATTATTTCCCTCTATTCAAATATAACTACACATTTTTATTCACACATTGGTCACTCTTTTATTCATATCTTTATCATTTTTATTTGTACCTTTGCCAATTTTACCTTTGTCATGTGCATATATTTCTAATAAATGATGATTAACATCTTAGAAATAAATACCAAAAGGATTTATTTACATTACTTTGGATTGAGGTTAAACATTAGATGGACATTAGTTACTATTTCAATTCTTTGGACATTCTAAAAATAAAATCAATTAATAACGTGGTTGAGTATCATTAAAAAAAAGAATTTGGAAGTTATGATTAAAGGATATTTTTGATAAAAGTAAAATAAATTCTTCATGAGAAGCTTCAGATATAGGCATCATCAACCTTATTCGCCGTATTCGATCATAAGGAGCTCCAAACTTGAGCATCATTATCCTTGTTTTCTTTACCTAAAGAAAAGCAACTCTCATAACATTCTGAAAATGCCTTTAACCTGAGTATCAGAGTAGTTTCATTTTGCTTGCACTATCTCATGAGGATACCTCCTAATTGAGGTTCAAGCATTAACTCTTTTGGCCAAAATGAATTTCCATAACATTTTTTTGAAAAAAGCCTTTAAATTCTAAAATATGCTAGATCATAATAATGAAGATTGATCGAATTCATAAGTTACATAAAGTAATCTTGTGAATTTATCATATGCATTCTGCATGCATTTATATTCAATAATTTGCAAGAAAGTAAAGCGTGATGCTAAAGGAGAGCAACAATCATGCCTATTCCCTCAAAATCATAAGGTAAATCCCTCATCCTTTCAAATTAACCAAGATTCAAATGTTATCCTAGCCTCTTTTATTTGTTGACTTGTCGGTTTTATCCCAGTTAACCTTTTTTATATGTTGATTATCGGTTGCATCCCAGTCAACCTTTTTTTATTTGTTCGCTTATAGGTTTCATCCCAGTTGTAAACAACTCATTTTGTCTAGACTATTTTTTGTCATCCTAAGAGTTAGGTAAAAGATGATAAAATCAAAAAAGTAGAAATAAAAGTTAGGGAATGACTGCGGGGCGCTGTGTTAAAAAATGCCTATGGGCCGTATAAAAATTGTAAAAATGAGGCATCAAAGACCACTTTTCATGGTGTCACCAAGGTTATTCAAATGAATACACAAATCAATTTCCCATTGTTTGTGACCAAGTTGAGGAAAATTGGGAAGCCACATGTATGTACAAGTTATATTAGGGCACAAGCATTGATACGAGGCCTTTACGGTTCAAAAAAACTTGAATTTTTACATGTAGTATCGATACCCAAGGTGTGGTACTAATACCTAGCATGTTTGTATCTATATAGATCTTAACAATAGCTAAAGTTATGATTTTTAGCAAAATGTATCAATTCATAAGCATGAGTATCGATACAAATCCATGGAGTATCGATACTAGCCTTTAAGTCTCGAGATGGAAATGTTTTTTGCTCTTAGTATCGATACACAACTTATTGTATCGATACTCAAGAGTAAAAAGTACCTTGTGTATCGATACAACATGTTTTGTATCGATACACCAAGGCTTTTTTGCCTAGTTCGAGCCATTTTTAGCCTTTGAAAACATGATTTAACCATGTTTTTGCACCAAAAAACTATCATAAAACATGCAAACCTCAACTACAGGTTCATTAACAGATTCTAAAAAATTTTTGGAGTCTAAACAATTAATGACAAAGGTCATTTTCATAAGATATATGGGTGTAACAGGGTATGGTAGGCATATCTCGAGCTGCCGGCTTTCACAGCCTTTCTGCCTCTTTGCTCAGCATGGCAGAACCAATAAGAAGAAAGTCAACTAAACATGGTAGCTGAAGGTGTCCCCTGGTGTAGAAGAAAAAAATAAAAAATGCCCTTTACATTATCTTCAAAAAGGAGGGGCTGAACAAAAAAGAAAGAACCAGCTATCTCAGGAAAAAACCTCTCTCAACTATCAAAAAGCTTTCCAGCAATCCCAAAAAAACTCTTTATCCATCCCTATAAATTCTCCAGGCACTTTAGCTTCAAAAACTCACCAAAATACTATTCTATTACCTTTCATGCTTAACCAACCTTTATTCCTATAACTCCCTAAAACCACCACTAGAACACCTTCAAAAACTTAAGCTTTCACCCTATCAGCAACCATATTACCAGAAAGTTTCTTCCTTTCACCCTTTTCTTGCTTAAAAATAGCAAAAATAGGGAAAGAACTAAGCTTAAATTTGCTTCCTTAAAAATGAGGAAATTTCAAGCCTTTGCTGGTATATTTTTTACCTCGTTCCATATATTTTTTGTTTTGATCATCCATTCATTTTAGTGAACACTTCATGTTGCCATGACCCTTCTGATACTCCCATGCATCTTTGTTGCCTTGGTTGTGGTAGTCCTAGGATCCTGATGACCCTCTTGACATCTTGATGTTGTTAGATATATAGACTCACTGTGCTTCATTTTCATCATCATACAGCCTATTTTCATGCATCTTGTGCCATGTTCCTTCCATATTCACATATCCATTTTGCATTTAAATGGTCACCTTAATGTGTCTTAGGTATGTTCAAATATTTTTCTTGTGTTTTAAGGAAGCTCATGAAATAAAAATTCTATCTTGACAACTCCAACATCCATTCCTTTGTATAAACATGTTTCTATCATCTCTATACACCCTATTTGTCACCTTCTTGCATCTATGCCACCTATTTTCATGCCAAAATGTCATTTTTGTTTGTTTGCATGTTTAATCAATGTTTATCTTCGTATTTGCTATATTTTGTTCATGATATTTCCACTAAAATGCTTGCTTGTCTCTTACAAACTGATTATTAGAAAAATCCCCAAGTTAAGTTAAGTTCATGCTACCTCCAATAGATAAAGAATAGCATGGAATTAATGCTTTCATTAAATTGGTCTCCCAATCTTAGGGGTAAATCAACATTTCAGTTTTGGATTTCATAGTGAAATATGTTTATTTTTCAAAAAGAAAAAAGAAATCCTTTTTAGTATTAAACCTTGATCTTGAGTCTTATGTTCATTTTGGTGACATGGTCAATGGGTTGTTCCATCATCCCAAACTACTTCAGGATTATGGAATGAACTTATGAAGCCCGTGTTACTTTCTGTCATGGATGTTCAGACGTCCTAGGCCCAAGTCTATGTTTGAAAAAATTGAAATATCAAATAATCCCCCTATTTTTGCTTTGACAGTACTGTAGTTTGAGCTTGAAAAATTATTTTTGAGCCACAAAATATTTCCTTTGATTTTTATAATATTTTTCCTTTAAAGCGCATTGAATTACCTTTCCAACGGTGTCTTATTTGCCTTCAGATCATCTTAGATGAGGGAGTTATGATTTTTTGAACCTCTGCTATCCGAAACCCCTAGAACCAACGTGCAACATTATGTTTGGGCCATTCCAGCCCATCAGATGATTTTTACAAAATTTCCAAATATTTTTCCCAAAACTTTCACAAAATTTCTTTCCAATATCTATGATCTAACGATCATAGATGAGCTTAGAATGATTTTTTGAAATCCACCATGCCCTTTTAATTGTACATGCTGCTAGTGCTAAGATGAACCTAACTTCAAAAATTAATTTCATCTAGAAAGTGATTTTCTAAAATTTTTAGAATATTTTTATATTAAACCTTGTCGAGTTACCTTTCCAACGATACCTCATTTACCCTTTAAAATCTTTGGATACACCCAAACAAAATAAAAAAATAGGGATGACACGATGTTGTCCCTTATTTTCAACCTAATTTTTAAATCCTTTTTTATCGAGATATTTGGATGTCTCGAAAATGTGCCTGGTTGATTCCCCCACAACATTAACCCTCTTTGACTTAGATCAAGATTAAAATACAAAAGATAGAATTTCACATTAAAAATTTCATTAGTGGATGTAGACACCTTATTTTATCCGGGCTAATTTTTAGCAATTTGGAGCATGGACATGAGAGGGGGCGATGATCAAAAAATATTTTGAGGAGGTCAAGAAGGCCTAGGCATCAAATGACGTAGTTCAAGGTGTCTAGGGATAAAAGATATGAGAAAATTCACAATTTTACTTGAATGTATTAATACATAGTTCTCACGTATTGATACAATGCTCCAACGATCCAAAAATTTGAAATGTCCCCATTTGTATTGATACAACATGTAGATGTATCGATACATGAGCCTCTGTATTGATACAAGACGTCATGTATCGATACTAGGCCATGCCGAGACCAAAATATGCATTCTATAAAGAAATGTATTGATACAGTGGTTCATTGTATCGATACCATCAAGGTTTTTGGACCAAATGTATCGATACATTATGCAATGTATCAATACATGCAGGCCATTTTCATGGTTCGGGCATTTTTGACTCATCCACTATTGATCCAAAACTTGATTTTGACTCATTTCTTTGCATCAAGAAAGATCAAAACCCATATTAAATTATGAATTTGGACTTTTGAATTAATCAAAACATCTTTTTGAAGTCTAAATTGGATCAACAAGGGTCAATATCACATGATCACCCTACTCCCTAGTTTGTTGGCCCATATCACCATCAGCCACCCTATTTGCTGGAAAATCATTTTAGCATTGAAACCAACCACCCTATGCCCATCACATTGGCAACAAGTTGCTCCCTGCAGCCACCCTATAGCCACCATGCTGACATCACCTTGTTCCCCTTGAGAAATGGCCAAAAACACTTCCAATTTGGCTCCAAAATGCTGGTATAAAGGGACCACTTCTATCTCAGCTAAAAAAATGTTAGATTCTAGCTTGTTTCAGCTTCCAAAAATGCATTCACACATAAAAAAAAACCAAATCCCATAGCTCTTCACTTACTAGCCAAAAAAAATAATAACTCTCAACCTCTACATATTCTAAAAATCACCCTCATCCATACCAGAACCAAAACCTCATTGTTTCTCTCTTTTTTTTGCTTATTTACAAAAAGGAAAAGAGGGAAATTCAAGCCATCTCTATTGCTCCAACTATTTGGCCAAAGTTGATGTTTTATTGGTATAACTTCCTGCTCTATCACTTACATTTTTTGTTTTTCAGCACCTTCATCATTTCAGTGAGCTCTCCATGTTTCCATCACCCTCTTAGGATTATCATGCATTATTGTGGTATTTGGTTGTGGTAGTTTAAGATTTGGATGCCTTAATGCCCCTTTTATGTGCAAAATGCCTCATTTCATCCTCATTA
>JBBYHL010000009.1:7596373-7623027 GCA_038381835.1 Adansonia madagascariensis | reverse complement strand
AAAATAAAAATATTAACAAAATGAAGATTTAAGATTAGCACAAAAGCAACATTTTTGTTTTATTTTTGATAAAAAAACAAATAGTAAAGTTTTTATGAATCTAATTTCTAGTAATATCATTGCACCAATTTTATACAAAGCAAAGCTTTATATATTATGAGAAATTTCATGACTTTTTGTTCATTAATTAAAAAAAAAACTAGTGATTATAATTAAAAAATTATCTCATATATATATATATATCATTAGTGTAGATTTTAAATTTCGACGATAAAATTGAAAGAGTTATAGAGTTTTTTTAACATCATTCGTAAAATTTTAAAATTTAATTTAGGTTGGATTGAAAACAAGTAAAATCTTATAATTAAGCATGTTAATTTCGATTTTCCTAGATAAAAACTCTTTGTTGGGTCGAAAAATAAAGTTTTTGACTCAATTGATTGGTGAGAATCTAATATCTCTAGAACCCTAAATACTACCCGTTTTTTATTTCATGGATTAAGTTCGAATATTTATGTCAAGTAAATATAAATATATGGTAGATCATACTGCTGAAAAACGAAGGAATTCATAACGTAAAAAAAAAAAATAATGATTATGATTACGATTACGATTATGATTATAATTATTTTACAAGTTGTGCGATGCATAATTGTGATTTTTCTTTATTTAAGAAGTTCTTTTTTTATATATATTGATAGTAAAATTTTTAAAATTTATAAATACAATTAAAATTTTATCATATTTTTTTATTTTTATTTTAAAAAAATGTTATCTTATTAATTCATTTATGAAATTTAAAAATTTTATTAGTGCAGATTTGATAATTTCTCTAATACCTTTTGAGAAAGATTATTTCCAAAGCTTTTTCCGCAACAATCTTTTGACCAATACACACACTTTGGACCATTGGAAAAAAGAAAGAAATACACACTTCGGAAAAAATTTCAAACTCGTAAATTTCTTTGTCCAATCTAAATTTCAATGTCTAAACTATGGGAAACAAGGATGTGATATGGTTGACTAGCATTGATCTAAAGATATTCCACCCAATTGATAAAGTTTGCAATAAATCGAATTTTTTGAATCAAAAGTTAGACTTTTGATCCATCAAATTTCAAGTGAATATTCACATTTAATTCGTGATTAATTAATATGTGAAATAATTAACATCTATAGATACTTATTGACTTATTTTTTTAATTTTTATTGAATTGAAAAATAATTTATTAATTTCATTTTTTTAATAATCATCTTAACCAGTGCAATTAAAATTGGTAAAATTCCTCTAATTATATATAGCATCTAATTTTTTTTTTATTGCTAAGTCAATATTTTCATCTAATATTTTAAAAATGATGAATAAAGTTATCCTTTAAATATTTAATACAATACTATTACTATAAATAATATATTAATTAATCTTAAAAAATTTCTTAAATGCAAACTTTAGCAATTAAATGTTTATATATATATATATACACACACACACACACACACATATCAATGAATAATTGTGAAATTAATGAAAGTTGGAGAAATAGACTTACTCCCAGGGAACGTCTCCTGCCAACATCCAGTCTCCATCTTTGTCTTCATATATGGGAACGAATTCACACTTGTCTGCATCCCTAAAAGCCTCCACTGTCATCAACAATATATCCAAAAAAAATTAGTAATTCTTTTTCAGCTAAGGATTAATTGATTTTTTTTAAACATATTTGTCTTTGATTATGAGTTTGATAAGACTAGGTTTATATGGTTTTTTTAAGGTTTAAGTTCATCTTCTTGCAATGAAAATTTGTCTCTCAGAGATTTATGGAAGGAGAGTTGATTTTATCCAATCTCCCATTTTCTTTTTCTTTTATTAATTGATCTATATTTGTTGAATATACTGATTAATTAACTAAATTATACAAATAAAACCTAAGTTCTCATTATATATTAAGGTAAATGGATGCACGGTGGAAGCTATTTTCATCACGTCATAACTATCATTTTGTTTTTGAATTGGGGTTTGATATCTAAACCAGATGATGATATAATGAAATAAACTTTCAGATGAACCGTAAAATTTAAATTTAAAACCTTTTTTAAGTACTCTTTGTTTACTTTGTTTTTCAATTTTATGTAAATATTTTATATAGACAGTGATTTTGCCTTACCAAAAATGGGGAATAATTAATTTTGCAAAGCTAAAAAGATGGTTTGATGCTTGCTTAGAAACATTGCTATGTACAAAGAATGAAAACTTTGGTTGAACTAATATATATATCATACATGACATATAGGAATCGGCTCCTCTGCAATCCCTTTAATGGACTGGAGAGGCCAGTCCATATTTTAGATGATGACACCTATTTTTGGGTGATGATAAGGGTTAAGATTTTCTCAAACCAAAACTAGAAAAAAAAAATTATTGCAACGCTCGCAAAACTAATTTAGAAGATGAAGTAGTCAGCAAGGGCGGCAATTCCAGCGATAGCTTGGACCTGGTTACACCCCTGCTAGGAGATTAAGAAGCAGCAGCAGCAACAACAGCACTGTGGGCTGCATCCTCACTGCCAATAGGGCCTCCAACAGCAACACCAGCAGTTACATCAATATTAGATGGTGCACCTGCTACTACATCAGTGTTGCGTACGGTGGCATCTGCTTCATCAGTGTAACCAATGGCATCATCATCGCTAGGTGTGGCGGCGCTGGTGGAGGGTGCAGTATTGGCAGACGTATCACAGTTTCGCTTAAGATTGAGGCAATTTTTTTTTCTAGTTTTGGTCTGGGAAAATTTTAGTTCTTAAACCCTTAATTATTATCCAAAAACAGGTGTCATCACCTAAAATATGAACTGGCCTCTTCAGTCCATTTATGGAACGGAGAGTAGCCAAGTCCTGACATATATAACTTAAAGATCAAATAAATAATAATAATAATAATAATAATAATAATAAAAAGATATTGGCGCTAGGCACTCACCAAACAGCTTCTCCAATGCCATAGCAAGATCGAAGTAACCTTTGAGCAAGGCTAAATCAATTTTGCGAAGAAACGGAGCTCCATCCATGCTAACTTTCACGTAAATTTTCAATGTTTTAGACCCATCATCATCATTATCGCCGAAATTTTTCTTTTTCCGATACGAACATATCGGTGGCCACCCCACAACTTGACTCTTGCTAATTTGCATTTTCTCACCACCATTGCTCATCTTCCAATTGTCGTCATCCTCCTCCGAAATCTCTGAGTAAATCCTTTTCTTTTCGTTTTTGTCAGCTCCGGCGGCAACGCAAGGGAGACCCAACCTCAGCTCCGTGATTTCGAGTCCGAGACCTTCCTTGGCCATTTTCTCCGATCATTATTGCTTTTACAAGTTTGCACTTCTTTTCACTTTTGGTTTTTAATTGCGTGTTTTCTTTATCCTAATTATGAAGATATACAGGGTTGTATGCAAATACAGTAATCCGTATATTTATATTATATTTATATTAATTATTTATATATTAATATATATTTATATATTTATATTATTTTTATATTATTTATTTATATTATATCATATTTTAATTTTTTTATATTATAATATTTAAAATTATTAATTTTAATATTATTAACAAATAGTATATAAGATATGAAAAATATGGCTATTTTTTTTGATACAAGGTAAAGAATTAAGAGAGGACCTAGCGGGAGCAATTACGGGTCAACTTAGGCATTATTGGTCGGTCACATGAGAGGCAAAAGTAGCGGAGACTTTGTGGTATGTCCCCTTTAAAACGCAATCAAAAGACACTGGCACCATAAGTTGGACATGGCGGACATGATCTAAAGTCGTTTGTGGGGGTTGTTTATCAGTTATAGTGATTGGTGAGATTTGATCCTGGCCGTTTGTTTTGGTGAATTTGTGAACAAAATCCATGTGATAATCTGCCCAATTGAAGGGTCTCTTTTGCAATAAAAAAATTATTGGGAAAGACAGCTCAAAAGTAACACCCTATGATATTGGGGCAACTATATATGTGTTTGCAATATTAATGTTTTATTTATTGGCCACGGAATGTAATCTTTGCAGTATTCATAACCAGCATGCTTTATTTAGAAAATGCCTTTTCCCACTTGGCATTTGCATATTTGGTATGATCTGCCAATTGGTATATATTACTAAGTAGACCCTAACCTCATTTCAATTAATTTACGTAGTAATTAATATTAGCATATTTAAAATTTAAATTTTAATATTTATAATTTTTTTATTTTAATGTTATAATTTTTTGTACAAAAAAATTACTATAAATATAAACTTTAAATACGAAAGATCCTTGTAAACCATCATCAGGTAAAAAAAGACATGAAAAGAGTCTTTTCCTTATTTCCTGTTGTGGCCTCTGTTATAATAAAAAAAAAATACAAACATAAAATATTTATATAATAAACACGAGATATGGTACTTATACAAGGATTGTCAAATTTAAAATATATCAGTGTTTACATCTGACGTAATTCGAGTTAATTTGATGACATTTTTAACCTTTCTCTTTTTCTCGATTTTCTCTTTTGTCCAATTAAACATATGCATGAACCCTAATTAATCCTCATATCAGAAAAGTTGGTACATGGAATGCATAGCGTTAGTACTTACCTATAGTATTAATTAGTTCATTGTAGACGATCCATATCTAACATAATTACCTCATTATTTTTAGGATTATTATTTTATACATTAATTATGAAATTTTTTAATTTTATAATTAATTTAATATAATTGACATATATTTATGTATTAATTATTTTAATTTGTTTCTTAAATAGAACCAAATGAATATGTCTTGATAAAAAAATTAGAATGTTTCTTATGCTTGTTGCATAAATGAATAGTCAAATACTTAAATGTTCCACTGATTTTTTTCCTTATAAATTAACTCCATTTTTTCCTTGACAAAAGATTTTAGAGATTCTAGACAGCATATATTGTCAAAGAAAGAATCTACAGGGAGTTTGATATTAAATAAAAAGAAGAATTGCAACTTGGAAAAAAAAACAAATAGAATCCAATGGATTCCTTGTTGATTCTGATGAAGGATACAATCTTGAAATGGTTCCATAAAAGTTTAAATTCATGCTGTCTAGTAGCATCACTATTATTGATACTTAACTTGCAAATTAACCTAATTTCAATTAATCAATTGAGGAATCTATTCTTAGCATGGCCTAATTCCTCTGATTTTAGGACTTCAAACGATAAAGATATACTTTGTTTAGTACAACCAAGGTCGGAGTTGAAAAAAAAAATTACAAATGTTAAAATTTAAATTTATTTAATATTATTTTTTAAAAATAATTATATGAATTATTATCCGAATTCGACAAACAAATACTTCACATTACTATGAGCCTAACTAACAATATATATATATATGGTTGAATGCATTATTAATGTTGGGGGAATACAAAAGAAATTACAATCAAATTTTAGTTAGCCCACGTGACATTGTCTCCATACATGTGCACTCGCATCTTCAATATTGATTCGATAAATCACACTTAGTTAATTTGATAATTTTAAACACGATATGAAAAATGGTATAATATAATTAATATGATTAACAAGATATATTTAATATATGTATTGTATTCATATTAATGATTTTAATTTATGTAATAATTTATATTATATTTATTTTTATACTATCACATAAAAAATTTAAGATGGTGTCTTACTGTTAGGGTTATTATAATTAACTAAAGAACAAGACTGTGCCCTTCTGTTGGGATTACTATAACTGGACATTGTATTTTTTTCTTTTTTCATTCAATCTCTTTAAGTTTTATATATATATATATATATAAAAGTAATAGGTTATTATTAATCTAATTAAATCAGGATTGTTTGAATTTGTGCTTATAATTTGTTGATTAGGGTATAATTAAATTGTTAATGGTGCCCTAGAATATTAAGGAATTCTGGGACAACCTCACAGAATACCATGGAGTTTTTTTAATTTGGTAGGTCTCCTCAAGGGCTTAGGTCAGCTCTAAATTCATTCTATGATAATAATTCCAGTTGCACTCTTATGTCTCATTGGAAGGAAACCACGGAAATTGAATTAACAGCTACAATGGCCAATGCCATTTGCTTCAATTAAAAAAATTGGATCGGACTGGTTAGATACATTGAACTAAAAATCAAAAACCTATTTTGTTCAATACATATCATATAATAAAAAAATTTTAAACCGGTGCAAGACCTATTGAATTGGTAATAACTATATAAAAAATAGGATGAGATGGTGGTGATTGAAAGTTTTATTGGTTTGACTTTGGATCCAATTTTTTGAACATTGATTTGCATGCATTCATATTTTTACAATAGATACCCATGGAAAGGAATTGTAGAAGCTAAGGTTCAAATCTCAAACCTATTAAAAATCATTTTTCAAGAGTCACAACATAAACTAACTACGAATTCATTAATATGTATTCTTACCCTCGTTTGTTTGGCAATTGCAAATTAAATATGAAAAATGCAAAGAAATGCTTCAAGGAAATTGCATTAGTTCCTTTGAAATATTTTTGGGGTGATTTTTATTTGGAAGTGCTTAAACAGTGGTGCCTTTTAATGCAGCCTTGATTGATTGCTTCCCTTTCTTTACCACTTTATAAAAAAGATATTTTCACCTTTCAAACAAAAATTAAAGAATTCAAGACTATTCTTCAAAGTAGTTATAGGTTTTCTTTTCTTTTTTTCAATGATTGTCAAAGTTAAATAAATAAAGTTGTAAAATGAGTACTAATGGTAATGCAGTGTTAATGAAATTATACACCTGATATTGCATTGAGTGGTGCAAGCCATTGCCAATTTTTTCACTTTTAATATCAAATAATAGCTAATAATAAAATTAAAGGTCCTATTTATAAATGTTTTCAAGTATTTTTATTTTTAAAGATAAATTGTATTTTATTTAACCGATGTCGCAAGTTCAAAATTTAAAATAAATTAATAATAATTCTCTCCCTTAAATGCATATTGTATTAATCAAATATTTATATTCGAATTCATTTAATATATATATATATATATATATATATTGCGGTAGTTTAAAGTATTCAACATTTACCATATTGGGAAGTGACCAAACAAACGAGAAACAAAAATGGAGGTTGCATGGAATGGGGATCGATCTATCTGAATTTCAGGAGGGCGAATAATTTCTTAACAAGCAAAGTAGTACTCAAAAAGTTGGATTAAACAAATCAATCAAATCAGTTGAATTAAAAATCGATGATTTTGTACATTTCGGTATATATATATATATGTCATAAAATTAGATATTTTCCAAACAAATAAAATATCGAATAAAATAAATAAATCCCAATTTAAAACTTTTATTTTTTTGAAAAAAAAATATTGCACTTGAAGAGAGTTAAATTTTTAGCCTCTTAAATTTATATTAAAGGTTATATATTTAATCAAATATATATTTTTATCAAATATTTATTAAATTTAATACTTGTTTAATATTTAAATTTTTTTTAATAAAATTGATTGATTTAACCGATCAAATCAATTAAATTGATGATAAAAAAAATTCTCAGTTGATTTAATCTCTGATATGATAAAAGCCAAAAAGCTAATGCTTTTATTTTCTCTTGGAAATGCAAGCCTAGCCTTCAACAAAATCTAACTAAGTTTGACCAAGATCTAAATGTGAGTTGCAAAGTGATTAAATAGAAAATTCCTCGACATCCCAAAAAAATAAATTGGGTGATTAATAAGTTTGATCAAAGTTCAAACTACCATATTAATAAATCAACTTGAACCATTTGAACATACTAATTTTAGTAACTAAAGTGATGATTGATTAAAAAAATTAAAAAAAAATGATGACTAATCTTCAAAGCAATATATATATATATATATATATATATATATATATTAAGCCAAACAAACAATTGGCATCAAACATGAATCACCCTGGTAATTATTATGCATAAAGAAACAATGTTTTTAAAAAATCGAAAAGTTAAATCGATAAGATTTTAAGTAATGATTCAATTGATTAGGTTAACTGAGTCGACATAATTTAATTAAAATTTTTTAAATATTAAATATGATAAATATTTAAAAATATATATATTTGATTAAATGATATTATTTTTAATATAGTTTAAGATGTTAAAACTCTCAAATTTCATTACATATAATAATTTTTTTTAAAAATAAACTTAAAACCATTTTTTCTTAAATTTATAACTTTTTACAAATTTTTATCAATTTAATCGATTTACAAAATTTTTGATTCTATAATATATATATATATATATATATCGAATCAAACAAACTATAAATTTTCAATTAAATCGATATTGTTTCAATCCTATCTAATTTTTCAACACTGCTTAGACAAGATCAGTTGCTTCATCAAATATTTGATTCAAAATATAATTTAAACTGAAATGTTTCTTGTCAACCGAACATATGTTTCCTTTGGTTTAGACAGGACAATATAGATTCATGGCAGATTCAGTCACGTTTAATACCTAAACAATGTAACTTGGTAATGTTGGACACGAATGAACACTAAAAGAAAGAATAATTAAAATATGACATGATACGAAAATATAAATATATTAAAATTTATATAATACGAACTATTAACATATCAAAATTTATAAAAATATAAAATATTTTAAACACGATTATAATAAATAAAAATACATAATACGATACAAATACATTAATTATTATATCTTACTTCGTAAAGATCAATGCCTTAGGGGTGCATATCACTGAGAAGTTGGGATCATCAAATCTCTTGGGTTGATTCAAGAGGATCGACCCCATCAAAGTTATGCCTTAAGGTGCAAGTAACATCGTCTTTTTCAAGGCTCATGATTTTCAAAAACTTTTTGAAGTTCTTGCTGTTGATTGATTGATGCCTTCTATTTCCATCTTTGAGTTCTTTTAAAATATTTATACTTTTCCCAATCGTTTTTCGGTTTTTGCATAATTTTTTTTAATCATAATTTCTTTTTAAACAAAAATTCTACGATGGTTCTTCTAAAAGTCGATACAGTCTTAGTGATTGTTGCAATTGGAGGACGTAAGTTTAATTCATCATTTCTTCGATTTGATCTATATATATCCAAATTCTCTTATCGTCTTTCGACTTTTCTTGTTTAATTTTTGTATCTTGAATACTTAGCTTCTCTGAAAACAGCAACATTAATCATCTGTATTGTTTGAACTGAAGTTGATTAGTAAGTAAAAATAAAGATGGAAAGTTGATTGATGAAATAGAGAGTGTACCACCTAATATTGGTGTCCATTTGAAGCATTGAAGTTACGATTATTAAGGAATGAGTATTTCTGTAAAAAAAAAAACAATGTATTTAAATATAAATACAATATACAAAATATTTAAATGAAATTAATTAAATCAAAAAAGACATTCAAATGAATAATTGGTATATATTTATATGAAAATATATAAAAGTAAATAAACATATTAATTTATATTCGTTGGACTTTTTACTAGATTTCGCAAGTTCATAAATTTAAATAAAAGTAAATTAAATACACATATATACCAATATCATATATTGATACCGAATTCGTGTAACATAAGATGATAACATAAATGCTTGCCCATCTCTTAACTTGTGAACTTTTTTTGATTTGGTCGACTGTAATTTTTTTTTTTTTTTAAGTTCGTAATCTACCCATTGATTTTCAATTCATATCTAACTCATCTGAAAAAGAAATTTGTGTCTAAGTCCTTTCAAATCCATATAACCTCCAAGAGTTTGTAAGCAACATAGATGCTATCTAAGTTAGTAGTCATTGTCGGCTGTGATTTAAATTAGGTCTTTTTTTGTACAAAAAGGATGTGAATATTAAGATTCAAACTCCAAACCCGACGGTCACTATTACTACATGAACCAACTAAATTAAACTCTGATTTTAATTTAAATTAGATTTATGTAAAAGAACCAATTATACATGAGAAATACTAGGAAATTTTCTTTTATATTCATTGCCTTTTCCTAGACCATGAGAAGGATTATACTAACTCCATATATGTTCTAAAATCAAAATTGCTATATAAATTTAAAGAGCATATTGATTTATGTTGTAAAATCAATTATTATATACACTTCTAAGAGCATAATTTGACTCTGGATGATACATTAACACTGTCCGAATCCTCTTTTCAAAGAAAAACATGTGTAATAAATAAACCACTAATTCATACCTTCTCCCATAGGTTTATATCGGGCTTGGTCTCAGTTGTTGTAAGTTCAAGTTGTCCTTGTGTTTAAGTCATTTACAATTGAAATCTAATCTTTTTAATTTTAACTCAGGTTCGAGTTTTAGTTCAAGCTTAAACTAAACCTATGTACTTGTTTAGTTTAACAAGCTGCCCACATTGAGCCAATCTTGAATAGGTTTTTTGATAATCTAACTTTGACCTCACTGAACTTGAATTATTATTCAAATAATAAAATACTTTTATTTAATATAATTATAAAATATAAAGACTTTTTTTAATTGTTAAATAACAAATCAGGTTTTTGGGTCTGAGCTTAAGTTGCAGCAGATTTTTATCAAACCCATAGATAAACTCTAATTCAAGCTAGTCTCAGTCAAATCTTTTTTAAAAAAGAAACAATTATAACAAACGTCAGCATTCCCTCAATCACCTTGAGTCTGAGTCAAGTTAAATTTAAATAATTGTAGATTCAAATCATTATATCATAATTCCTTCCAGTCGAGCCTCCTAATCTGTCATTATACCCGAGAAGTAGAAAGAATTACAATCCCCCATCTCACCTAAAATTCTAAGAATTTCTTAATAGTTGGGATAAATTTGTACGCCGGGTCTACTGATCCTTTTATGGTAGTTCTTTGTGATCCTTTCCTATTCCTTCTATGTTGTAGGATTAAAGCTGAAAAATATTTGTTACTTACCCAATGTTTCCTTGTGCTATCTATAAAACCTTCTCCGAAATACATTTTAAAAATGTTTTTTGTTATGTTAGTAAATCCTATTGCAACCATTCTAATTTTCTCAAGTTCAATTCTTTCTGACTTTTTATCAAATCAAAGTTCAGATAAATACAGATTCAGATTTTTTTCCCTTTTATGGATTCATTTTTTCAGCTCTTCATATTGTATAATCTCCTGCGCAGATAATAGATGAATCATTGAAAATTTAAAATTAAACTACACGATTTAGTTGCAACTCATTACAAAGTAAAAAAAAAAACAAACAAAACAAGCAAAACCAAAAACAAAATCAAACAGCCAATAGCAAACCATAGGTGATAGACTTCAAAAACTGAGAATTTCGGATAGCCAATCGTTTCAACTCCAGTGGCAAAATTTTCCGCATTTGTAGCTGTTTATACATGATAAGTAATGAAAATTAAAAGTACAACATTCTCCAAAGATTAGCTCTAAAACATTATATTATCTTCTCTACGCCTGACCAGAAACATTTCAGAAGCAGCCATCTCTAAGGGTCTCAACCAAATAGCGAGGAAATTAAAAGCAATATATATATATTGAACCCCAAAATCATAAATGCGAATAAATTATACACATTTGCAAAGAGATGCATTTCACAATCAAGAAAGGCAGAGAAAATTTTGATCTCAAAGGCAACGATAAGAGAGGATTACCTTGGCTTGCACAACTTCAAGATAATCCGCTTTCTATGGCTGCAAACAACTCTTGGTAGGGTACAAGTAATGCAATCCGTCATTCGAACAAATTGAGCTCCGATTGCGGTTGATGCAAATGCGTACATAGCATCATCTTCAAATGGTAAGGTTTTTAAATGCTTCGAGCTTTCCATTTGATATGACGGAATTTGAGCTTTGACTGATTTCGGGATGGCTTGTACCACCATTTACAGGAGTTTTGACATCCTGATCGTTGAACGAGTTGGTCGAGGCAGAGCTACGACTACCTTCAAAGTAGGTTGAGTAGGGGAAGTACTCTGCACATCTTACTTTCCATCCTGTAGAATACAAAAATTACCAGACCAAATATGTTATAAGGTCTAATCAAAGAATTAGCATCCGTTTCTTGATTAATTTTGTCACACAACTTGCAACAAGAATTAAATAATAATTAAAAATTGACGAAATTTGATCCTGAAAGCCCACCTTTCTTTAAGATGCCAATAATAATCACAGCATCCACCTTTTAAAAAGATTAGAAATATCACAATAACAAAAAACAAGCAGCCATCGGATCTACCGAACTAGTGAGGTAAATCTCGCAAGATATTTACTGGATGGTGTTGAAACTTGAAACTATAATTTTATAACACCCTAATTTTATATATTACTTTTAGGCAGCTAATCTGCAATATGTAATACCAGTATATCAAAATTTCAATACCATCACAATTCTCACTAAAAAAAAAAGTTGTGAAACTAAGAACAGAAATTAATTTCATAACTTGTTAATATATTCAGAGTCAAAAAGTTTAAGCCGGCATCAATTTATATGGAGATTGATACTTACTCAAAGCAGCATCTCGATCAAGAAGAACCTTTTCCAAGAGTTTGTGGACTGCAATACATTCCTTGAGTTTCCATGCCATTACTGGTCCAAGCGCCACATTCCTGGTTAAGCCAAACAGAAAGAATCCATTGAATCTCAAGAGCAAGTTGCAATGCTCAAAATGCAGAAAATTTAATATACTAAAAGCATTACGTTGGCACAAGTTTGTTGGATGAATCTTCAATTAACTTAACAGCCTCAGATTTCTTGGTGGGATCCAAGGTATATGACATTTCTGCAACTGCCGCTCTATGCATCAAAGAATCTGCAGAACAGAAAATCAAACAAGGCATGACTATATGACCCATGTCAAGAAGCCTAAAATTCACATGATAAGTGAAGCTCAATAATACCTTCATGTTTACCGAGGAAAATTTTGTTTGCCTCACTAAGAGTTTTCCCCTGCAATTGACTGCAGAAAGAGAAAATAAAGGGATTTAATGCAGCAGAGATCAAAATGAGAATAATAACAGTAATACAACAAAATTCCATGCATGGAAATAACTTTTGTAAAGCCATTTCAAAGAGAACCTGATGAATGGACGCTCAGTGTCTAAGACACTCCAAACAAGTTTTTCCGCATCAGTCACTGGAGCAGGCATTGAGTCCACTTTATGGAAAAATTTAATCTGCATTGCATTAAGTTCAAATGTAGCAGTGTTAAGATTAGAATATTGTTGTATCTAAGTACAAAAAAGAATGTAACCATGCATGACCATGCACGATATAGTAAGACAGATGTTACATACCAAGCAGCGATGTGAATCCGGATGCTCAGCATCCAACCTTAGCAGTTGCTTTACAGCCTTCAGGAAAATGAAAACAAAAGTATAACAAACAGTAATATGAGATCGTGAAATAATATAAGTACAACTAAGCAAAACCATTGTTCCTCAACTCAAAGATGTTTCACAGAACCATCAAATTCACATATAATTCATTGGCACTATGTTTGGGAAGATGAATTTAAGATAGAGGTTCATAATTGCCTGTAGGTATTTCAAATTTGCCATTAAATAGTATCCAACAATTCCATAAATTTAAAAACAATCATGAAAGTCATAGTTGCATGTGTTTTACCACACAAATATATTAACTTTGAAATCCAAGATCCTTCTTCTAAAGTCAAGTTACCAAACACAACTTGAATGAATAGAGTACAAAGACAAAGATGTTTGGTTTAAAGGGACAGTTTCTTTACTCCAAGCAGTTTGTTAAGGCAGAAGTGGAAAGGAGAGGAGAAAACAACAGATGAGGGGGCTGCCTAACAAATTAGGCACATCCAAATTCTTAATTACTTGGTCATATTTAAATATTAGTTCAAATTGTTCAAACACAACAAAGAGAAGAAGCACATCTTATGTTCAATTCATGGAAAAATTACATACCTGAAAGGCAAGCAAAATCTTCTGCTTTCTCATATTGACTTCAAAAGAAAGCAATTGTGTCTCTAAAGAATCAGGTGAGTTCCTCTGAAGCAACTTCAAGTACTTCGTGGCTTCTGACAATGGATCTTCAGTCTGCCAAAAAAAGAAAAAAAAAAAAAGCACATTAAACAGGGCCCTAGTTTAATAGGCGTTAGAGACACATTTTTACAGCACAAGATGGCTTCAATCAGGAATCTAAAGCACATCCAAAAGGCAATAATAGGTAACCTTCAATAATCTTTCTCCATAGGGATCTGGGTCTACAGGTTTAATGTGTCGTTTCCCAGACTTAGAAATGCCACTAGCACTTGATTCTTCATTTTTCTCCTCAGCCTCCTAAAATAATAAGCAGCATTAGAATGAAATTATCAAAGAGATGTTACCAAAGAATAATAAAAATAAGCTGATATACTTTCTTAGCTCGTTCTGCCTTTCTCTGCTTCCTCATTTTCTTTTTCTGAGAAGGAGTCTTTGATGTGTCGTCCTCTTCTTCAGCTGGTGAGTTCAAAGGAGAATCGAACAACTTTAGATAACACCTGCATTTCAAAATCCAAATAATTATCGCAATGCACGAAGAATAAGTTTGAAATTGAAGTAATCACTAATTTCAAGCGAAGAGTTTCTGGAAAAAAAAAAAAAAAACTAACAAACAACAGAAACCCAAAATTATAAACGTAATTGTTGCATAGCTCATCAGTGTTCCATTCCACCATCCCGTAGATAAAAATCAGTAGGAACATTTATAACCAACAAATTACTTCTTGTATAGAAACATGCGACTCTCTACGCTTAACCCAACAGAAATTCCAGGAACAACCTTCCTCTCATTTAACCGCCCAAAATCTCAAATTACAATATACCTAAAGGAATATTTAATCATTCCAGTAAAAACATCATGAAAATATGAATTTACAAAATATAGAACATAGCAAATTGAGACTACAAGCAAAACTCTTGATCCTGTTTGACAGGTACCACAAGATCTTGTCATCATGTGAATCCTCTGAAGAAAACATAAAACAGCACGTAAAGTATGACAGAAGTAGATAGGATCATAAAATCTGACACTATAATCTATAGTGGTTGTTAAATTAAAGTTGACTCTTGAAGCAGATTCAAATATTTGCACCTTCTTCTAATAGTTAATTTGGGGGAGAGGCATTTGAACTTAAGACCTCCTTCCTGAATAACTGGAGTTATTGCAACTAAGATATGTGTCAATCCACAAAAATATTTGACTTCTAATATAATGTAATAAAGTAATTAACAAAATTACGTGAAAATTTTTTGTAAGTTTAAAGCAAGGTTCAGAAAATGCATCATTTCAACTTTCACCCAACAAATGATAAATGCACTTTAAATCTATGCAACAGTCCCCAAAAGACAAAAGGAAAAAGAGGAAGGCAAGACGAGCCCGACCTAAAATGAAGCACTACAAGCATGCAATGTTGAACAATATGTGACAGACACTAAATGCACCCAGATAAAGAGAAAGTACATAGCATTTACAACCAAAATCAAACATAATAACTCAACGGTGATATCATTGAAAAGCTTGCAGATCCTAACAAGAAAGCTTCACCTGATGGCACCAGCTGCAGCTTTGTGAAAATACGAATGAGAATGCAACCGATCTTGAAACTTTAGCATTTCAACATATGCACGCAGTGTCATTTTCCGCAAACAATAAGCATGGAAATCAAACTGATCTTCAGTAATGTCAACATAGTGCTTCTCCACAGCTAAAAATTTCTTCAGGGCCCGTCCAAGATCACCTTGTCGATAGTAACTTTCACCAGAAGCAAGTTCATACCTTCAAAAGACGAATAAAACTCAGTAGCTGTATCCAAATTATAATTAGAGCTACAACATGCCCAATACAATAAACAAAACCGGACCACATGCACTGCATGTCATGAAGGTTGTTGTGCTGGTCCCCATCTTTTGTGAACAATACTGCAGTTTTTTCTGCCAAAGCCACCTTCAAGAATGGAAAATTTTGGTAAAGAGTACGGTGATAGTAATGAAATTTCAATAGTACAAATATCGAATACGAAAAAAGTCAAAATATGGGGAAATAGCTTTTGAACCTGATCAGCCTGCAACATACGCTTGACACATTCACTGTTTATGTAGCGGTCAGCAAGATCCATACACCTAGCTTCATCTGCCAATGCAGCTGCAGAAACCCAATCACCAGCATGTTTCAATATCCGACCCTGTCACCAAAGAAGCAACTGATACACGGCTAGACACAGATTCAACAAAATTCTAAGAATTTCTCCAGAAGACAGTAAATAAAAAGGTTCATAAATAAGTAGTAGATATGTAGCCAAAACCGCAAAATCTAAGAAAGGTGGTCATATAGCTGCCCAATACCCATCAAGATTTATGTTCACAAAAAAAGAAACTCGTATCCATTTTATATGAATATGTATAGCTACTTCACTACGTAGCGCACAACAAAGTAATCAATCAAGGTCAGTATCATGTAAGAAATAAGTCTCTTACAAGTAAGTAATAAGTAAGGAAATATCTTGAAAAGTTTTCAGGCAATACTGTCTCATGAGATGTGAGACAAATCAGGCAAAAGAATTCAAAATAAAAGAATACTGAACATGAAAAATAAATTAAAAAAAATGGATCCAGCTGACAAAAATATAAAACCTGGCAGATGAAGCCAATGCAAAAAGTTTAAGATTGATGGCATGAACAAACCTTGACAGAATATAGGTCAATTACAGTCGGTGTGTACTGTATAGCCTCATCAATTTTAGAAAGAGCAACATCATATTGTCCTCTTCTGTCATAATGCTGCACCAATAAACACAAGGTTACTCAAAAGGAAAATGGAAAGAAAGCACCAAATATTTATTGCAAGGAAAGAAGAAGAAAAGACCATAGCCAATTGGGTGAGGAAAACTGATTGTTACCTACCTGAGCCAAAAAGAACAAAGTCCATAAAAGTGTTGAAGGGGGCTCCTTCTCTGTGCTGTCCTCAATAAGAAACAGAAGCAAACATATGACTCAGCATAACACCAAATACATGCTTGTATATTAGTGGCAAACACAAACATTAAGGTACTTTACAATTTACTCACAAACAACACCAATGACTGAGAACTTGATTTGACAATAAGCCGTAATTGAAAATATGCACTCAAACCACACAATCAATCTCCAAATATTTGGACACTGTTAAGACTTACTATAACATCAAACAAGAGCTGAAACTATATATTACCTCTAAGAGGAGAAAATATTATCATTTATCTGCTGTTAAGACTTACTATGCTATTAAACAAAGGTTGAAAGCATATATGCTACCTATCAGGGTATCTCCCGGTGGTCCTAATTGAATGCTCAAACTCAATAATAAGTTCCTCCAATATGTCTGCCTGTATAAGTGTCAACATAGCAGGAAAATCAGTCCTAATGAATTCATGCTCCCAACAAGTTTTCAAGAAGCTTAGGATAATTAATATTTAGAAACTTAGTTCAATTTTTTGAATTATTATAAGAGCAATCTTACCTTGTCATGTTGGTCGTACAAAGGAGAAAGATCCGAGAATAAAGATGGAACCCCCTGAAGGCACAGGAAAATATATCAGATTTTGCCCAACAAACTAGAAACACCAGTCACCTGTCATGCTAGCACAAAAAATCTCTCATTTGCATAGCTACCTTCGTTAGAAGAGGCTGAATGTAATTAACTGCTGCTTCACGAAACTTGTCTCCTTGCAGAAAATCGAGAGGTATTCTCTAATAATTGAGAAAACAAAGTTCCAATATAAGTCCAGGAAAATTCATCTTACATCACAAAGAAAGTACGCATTTATTGGCAATGAGAATGCACATTGTCACAGCAATAAATAAATTCTCATGCATGAATACAAAACAAATGTGGGTTTACAGGAAGAAAACTATTTAACTAATCCTCAAGGTGATACTCAAATTATAAAAGCAGCTGGGCACTTGTGCAGTAATGTGGCCATGTCAATTCATGGTCATGTACCCACCCTTAAATTGTATTTATATAGATTAACTGAAAGAACAAAAAAATGATAGTCATTAATAAGAATTAGCTCCCAAATCTGCGATGCTGCCACCACGTCAATTCCAAAAGTTGAAGAATAAGGAGGTAGAAATTTAACCACCGAGAGATCTTACTATCATCACATCAAGACATCAATTATGTATTTCAGCATAACACCACAACCATCTTTTTCCAGATAATTTAAGAATATCACATCATTGGATGAATTCCTCTTAGGTAGAAGCTCATCACTAGATTCTTCTCATCCAATCATTTCTTATTGAAGCCATCAAGAAAAATAAAACCATACAAGAGAATTCGTAAACCTCTCGCCAAGAAAGAGGAAAAGCTTGAGAGCTCCACAGAAAAGCAAGGTTCTCATTGGAATTTCATCATGTCATTCTATAAATATACTCTATAAGAGAAAGCAAGAAAGTAAGAGAGAGAAAGAGAAGAAATCTAGAGAAAAATTTAATAACAGAACATACCAAGCTACCATTTGGAACATGTAAAACCAAAAAAAAAAGAAAAGATACAATAGAAAATCAAATCTATATGACAAACAGCTAGGGCATAATAAAACAGTTTATACTACCATATTTCACCACGAAGTTTTTGCCATTTGAACATGTCATATACATCCATCATTATGCAAATAGAAGAATGACATAAGTATATCACCTTAACTGCAGATGACCAAGTGTACTGTTGTGCAAGCGATTTGTATAATGCATCCAATCGATCAATTTCATCAGAGGAATACTTTCCATTTTCAGAATAAAGGCCAAAACATTTCTGCAAGCCTTCATAATAGCTGAAGCATATACATATACAAATTTCAAAGTGTAAGCTGGAAGGCTTCCCGTTTATCATAGCCAAAACCAATAGATTCCACAAATACATAGGCATATAGTGAAGGGACAGAATTCAATATTTCTGTAATATGTATTTCCTTCATTTCCCAATCTGACAAAGCACCCAAGAGACTATTGAGACAGGTAGCATATGCTAGTATAGAATTACACCTGTATACACAGTTGCTTTGTAATTTTTAACTATATTTACAAATAAGGTGATGCCTAATGCTTCTTTTTCCAAAAACAACAAATTATACTTCATTAGCACTTAATGTTGACTGCTATACTCATGCTGCATAAAGCAAGATGCTACGATAGAAAATGAAGCCCAAAAAAAATGTGTGATAAAGTGGTATAATATAAATGTCAAATACAACTTATCTAAGCAACAGTTTGACGGGACATGAAGATATGAAATGATCCCAAGAATGAAAATATATATAATACATATAACCTCATTTTATGTGATGATAACAGAAAGTAAAAGGAACATACATTTACTGTAAGCAAGAGCTTCAAGAAACAAAGTTCTAAAACCCCAAAAAAAAATGTGTGACAGGAGACTCTAATTAGGTTCAAACTTAAAGCACCAGCAATAATAGGACATCAAAAAGAATGACTATTTCTATCATCCAATTAGTTCTTCATAAGGCTCAAACCAAGGAAAAGGGATTGAGAGTATTACTACAAGAATTGAACAACCTATTAGCTAAAAAAAAATATATTTTTTAAGCACATGCACTGCTCATAAAAATTAATAATTCTTCATTCCCTAGAATAATAATAACCATATCAATTGGAAAGTCCATTATAACTTCAAGAGATGCTAGATACAATAAATGGTCGGTTGGTAAAATACCATGAAAGATTCATTATTGAGCTTAACTAGGCCTTTCAAAGGAGATGCCAAATGCATAAGATTCACCTGTAATTGTCTGGATTCATGGTGAGTAAAGTCCTGTAAATGTTGGCAGCTTCTTCTAGGCGCCCAAGCTTCACGAGGAGAGAAACCTCTTGTTCTTTGTAACTCAATTTGTCAACCTAAAAGAACAGAATTGGTTAGATTTTTAGTATCCAGGAATTCAGAACTTAACAAAATTCTTAACCTTAAAAATCCTGGCATCATATATATTGACACTTACTATTTTTGGCTCTTTTTTGTGCAATTCCTCGAGTGCTTTCTCAAGAAATCCACATTCCTCTTGCAAAGAGATCTGAAGAAAAATACAATACCCGTATGAACATGAAAAAAAGCTCCATGCGAAACCACTAGTCTAGTAATATATGGCTCCATCATACAAAATGTATGTAGTTATGTATGTATCTACCTATATATAGGAGAAACTTATTATAAGAAATAAATGTTGTCACAAGGTCTTGTTATCCAACTAGGTATAAGCTTTTCCCAGACCTTGTTACTGGCGTTAAACCAAAAAAGAGTATGTAAAAGAGAAAGGTAGGCTTGTTTATTAAATAAAGAGAAAGGCAGAGATGCAAAAGCTGACTAGGTAGGGACACTGAAACACCACCCAAACAATTCCTGTAGAAGGCAAAAGACTCCTTTGAACAAGCCAAATTTCTCTCTAAAATAAATCACATGTCTAAAAAGCAAAGAATAAAGATCTTATAGATGAAAAACACCACTATGAGCTTCCAGTTAGTCCTCCCTCTCAGATTAAAATTAACTTGGAAATGATTTAATTTTAGTTATTAATCATACAAACATAATCATAAAAAAACCGTAATTCAAAAGTAGATAGATTTGGTTTGCTATCAGGTGGAACATTTACATAAAAGTACACCAGATTTTGGCAGAAATAAAAGTGGCAGGAAAAAGAAGTAAAGAAATTATAGTTTTTCTAATTTATATGCAAAAATAAAATTAATTCAAAAATAGGACCCCATTTATAAAGAAGGTAAAAGGACATTAATATCCTTAATTTTTTGCATATTAATTATTACTCTATTTGGTTTATGGATAATTTCACTAAATGCATTGGTGTTTGGTTAACTAGTACCACCAACTCAGTTACTCCCATTTTATAAATTCTAAATTTTAGAACACCCGTACACATTGCTAACTAATGTGAAATGCCAGCCACATGCATATGCATGCCAAAAAAAACTAAGAGCAGTATATGAGCGATACCTTATATAAAAGCATTTCACTGTGCTCACAACGCTCATTATCTGGTGGATAATCATCTTCTAAAGTCCCTTCATATGCTTCCAAAATTTCAACTGCTTTTGCACCACTGACATCAATACAAAAAAAGGGTCCTTTAGCATAAATACGCAAAGGATGAAGGAGATTAATGAGTATAACTTCATTAACCTAGAACTACTTGGCTGATGCAGGGACAGAAAAGTAGATGAAAAATCCTAATTACTGACGTGCCAATGCAATAAACTTCAATTCATTCAATCAAATATGCAGCGTAAAATCATATAGTATCAACGGGTAGATGCTAAAAGAAAACGGGACATCATCATTTTTTCCAGATAACACCATAGCAAAAAAACAACATAAGGCTGCAGTTAACTAGGCATTTTAAGGCATCGTTAAGCATTGTTTGTAAAATGCTCATTTGCAACAAAAATAAATGCACGTGTCACCAGCTTCCTAGTAGCGTAGTAAGGTGTCTAACCGTCTACCCACCCACCTATATATATCATTAAAATCTTCAACACAGTCCAGACCCACCATATATTGTCATAAAAGAATTTTGCTACCTTGAACAGAATATCGTATCTTGTTTAGCCTTACATGAAATCTTATTAAAATGCTTGGTTGAAATCATAAACCTATCAACCACAGTGTTGTAAAAGGTGCAAGGCGCACTCTAGGCGCTAGAACCCTTATATTGCCTCAGGCACAAGGCGCAAAAAAAAGCATAATATGTGTATGTGTGTGTTTTTGTATTTATGTGTGTATATAGGTACACGTAAAATAAGCTTAAGATATATAATTATGATACTGAACTCTAAACAGTGTTCTAGTTTATCTACAACGCATGCAATTTTTTTGTAGGCCAATATGCATTATTTCCTTATGGTCCCATGGTTGTTGTTCAATATTCAAATCTTGAGAAGTAGAGAGTTAGATACTATCCCCTTTCTTATATCTAATGAAAAAAGTTAGAAATAAAAAAAACTTAAAGAGAACTTAAATTAGGCAGGCTTTATTTTACGCCTATTGCCTTACAGAAAAGAGCGCCTACGTGCATCAGACGTGCGCCCAATCAAATGCGCCTTGCCTGAAAGGGTTTGAGGCGCTTTTGTTGTATATCACTAAGGCACAAGGCGCAGACATGCCTAGGCGCACACCTTGACAACACCGATCAACCATATTTTTAAAATCAATATTAATTTCATCCATATTAGCACACATTTTACCATGCGATTCGAAATATAGAGTTCTGATTTTTAAGCATTTAATTTAGAAAAAAAATGCTTTATTATATCCACAAATGTTTCGGTCTAAACAGGCCCTTCAATTCGAACCTTCAAATAAAGCTTAACAACAACAACATTCTAAATCATGTTTCACAAAATACAAGTCAAGAGAAACTTGCAAATATAAGTACAGGAATGGAACAAAATCTTTAGTTGAAAAAAAAAAAAATAAAGAACGATGAATACCTTGAGTTTAAATGGTGGGCTACAGCAAAGCCAATCCAGTTCATGCGATGATTTGGTTTCAAAGTTAAAAGTTGTTGTCTTGTCTCAACAAATCCCGTCAAATCTCGCATTTGTGCCTGCAATACAAAAGATAAAAAATCTGAAACAATAAATACAAGAAAGTATAAATCCAGTATCAAATCTGAAAAATTTCCTGTCAAACTTCATGTATTAGTGGAAAAACAGGTGCTCATGATCCTCATACTTTTTTTTTCCCTTTAACTGATTAAGATATATAAACCATAAAAAATAAAAGCACAAAAAAGTTACTGCCGACTCTGACTTTAATCATCCAAACATCAGTAGTTAGGAATCCATAGAATTTGGCAAGCACCAAAATCAGCAAATCAAGGATCGTAACATCACTCGATGTATCTAAAATTCATCAATTTCAATATCAAAGACACTGGCTTTTCTACTGTTCTGGAGCAGTACACAAATGCAGATGAAGTTAAGAGAAGCACTGAAGCAAAATTCATTCTATAATCACTTTCATCCATTAAAGAACTAGTAGAAAGAGAGACAAAAGGATCTGTTGCAGACCAGATGAAAGGATCAAATCAAACTGGTTGCTTTTGACTGTGATACTATTTTTATTTTTCTCTGTACATCGAATTAAAAACTTTGATTAAGATGCTAAATCTGAACCATCTATGAGATGAAGTGTGCTGCCAGAATATCAGATGATGCCCATTATATCATTTTCCATCACTAAAAGCCATAAATTGCTTCTATCAGAACTATAATCTAAATTTGCAAAGTTATAGAAACCATCTGATTCATCTACTTTATCAGTGTTTAAGAAGACTTTCATGCTCTAATACAGCCTGTTATCTCTCTAAATTCCATTCCTTTGTTTAAGACACAATTTTTCATTTCTTTTGTTACTATTTCCATATAACTTTAAGCAATCAAAACTGCCTAAATTCATATAATTTATTTTCACCACTAACTTTAGCCCGATCTTGGGGTTTTCATCCAGTTATACTAAGTTACCATAATGAACCAGCCATCACCAAGCCTTGAAACTGTTTTAGTTGCAATTTTGACTTGCCATTAGAACACCAATACTTAGGATTATCAAACTCCACGATGGAATTAGAAAAACCTACTAGGCAAACCACAAAGCTTACAAGCGAGACTTCATTAACCGGTCAAGAAATGCCATGCCAGGCATCAAGGTCAGTAACTTGAGTGACTTGTGTTCCTTACTTATTATTAAGCATACAACTTAAATTAAATATTGCGTCTAGATATACGAATTACAGAGAAGGTAAATCAGCTATACCTGCAAGAGTGACAAATCCCGTAGTATTTCGATGTTGTCTGGATCAATTCTCAAAGCATTGCGATAGCATTTGATAGCCTCCCTGTATTCTCTATCTGACCGATAGAGAAGACCATAAACATGCCAGCAAACATGACTTTTTAAATCATTCTACATTTAGACACAAACATGAAAAAAAAAATGTTAGGAAAAAAGTGACACTGCTGTAACATTACACAGGCTGAAAGAAAAGAAACCAGAGAACCTTTAAACCTAGCCGAACGAGCTCATATGCTTCAGTTTTACGGTCCATGCAATTTAAGGTCAACCCCTTCATTGATAATGTTTCTGAGAACAAGGAAAAAAGCCCATAAGAACAATAACCAAACACAACAAGAAGTACGAATTGGAAACTACATATTTAAAAGCATGGATGTTAAATAAAATGCAGGTGTATACATCCCAAAGCAATGCAACATATTCAGTTGATAAAGATCCCCAAATTGATACTGCTAGATCGTTCCACTTATCTATAGAACCATTATACAGCAAGAGAAAGCTGGTGCCTTTGAAAATACAATTGACAGCAATCATATAAGACAAATGAAACGAATACACAGAAACAATCATGTCAAGTTCAGAAGCATTTTTTTGTAAAGATTATCTAAACCAATAACAAGAATATCATCACAAACTATCTAGTGAATAGTGTTAAAAGACTATGAAAACATATAAACTACAAATAAGTGCTTCTCAGACAAGAATATATATTTGCATCAAATTAAACTACCTCCATGATCAGGAAACTTTTTCAGTATCGCATCCGCAGCCTTCAGTCCTTTCTTGTACTGTTTAGTTTCATATGATTTCTGCGATGTCGAAAATATGCAAGAGCTTTAGCAATAACACATAGACCTCAAAGTCGATAACATAAAAATTCAGTCATGAAAATTATATAGAGCATAATAACAGATGATAATTAGGGTAGAAAAAAATTGTGTCCATAGTTAATGAATATAAAAGTTCAAATGGAATGAGTTCACTGATCAAAAGTCTAGCTTTGACTATAAACAAAATTTAACCCAAAAAAAAAGAGCGGAGGGTAGGGAGGAGGGACTCTCAATGAAGTGTGGAAAACATTCCAATGTTGCTATTCTATATCTAATACCAATAAGTTGTTAAAATATATAAATTTTCGAATTAAACCTTTAAGTCTACAATTACAATAAGAACCAGCTCCGTCAAATTATCAAATTCTTAAATACAGTGATTCACAAAGGTCGCTATAAAGTCTTGAATGTTTATATCTGTCAAAGCCAAAAATGCTCTAATTGCTTCGACATTAGAAACCAATAAAACTCGAATTTAAAAATTTAACAACAAAAAAGAGAAATTACTAAAATAGTAAGACTAACGAAACACTTTTGTTTTCATTAATTTATTCCACGTTGATACAAATGAATTATCACCAAAGGAAGGCACAAAGAGCATCCTTTAAAACATTTTTTTTTTAAAAGTTCAAAGAAAAATTCTTTTTTTTTATACAGTAGCTTTACAACAAAATCTAACTCATTGATCTAATAAATTAAGCAAAACGAATAAGCTTAATTAAGCTTCAATACCTAAACAGCAAAAAAATAAATGAACTTAATTTATTAGGGAAAAAAAACCTAATTGATAAACAAGTATATTTAATCCAAAATTCTGTTTCTCATTTGATAGCCACCAATTTTCTCAGCAACCAAACAGACCGGTATCCAGCTAGGGTTTTACAAGCAAATAACAAAATGAAAAAAGAAGTCCAGTCTTTAAAAAAAGAAAAAGCAATATGCGTATAAATAACATGGAATGCGAATTGAAATAAAAGATAGAAAACAGAATCGAATCCTTACGACGATGAGTTTGAAGAGGTTAGCTTCTTTCGAAGGCAACGAAGCTCCCATTGTTTTTCTCTGTGGAAGAAAATTAGAAAGTCCTAGAAGACAAATATGAATAAAAGGGGGGGGGGGAGCGACTGAGAAAGAAAGGAAGAGTTAAGGGTTTGCGAGAGAGAGAGAGAGAGAGAGAGCGGTGGCGTTAATCTGCTTCTTCAGCCCTACTGTGAACCTAGAATAGAAGCTAACAAAAAAATTAGTAAAATTAAAAATAATTATTTGTATAATAAATAATATATATAGTCCGTTAAATTACAAAAATAATTAATTAATTATTTACTTGTAGACTAAGCATCCTGTGTACTATGTTCATTTGACTTTTCCACTGTCCAATTCTTAAGTTGGAGTTGGGCTAAAGATTCTGGGTCATTTATTTTCACCCAAAAAACAAAGGATTTTTTATAAATGATTTTTTTAGTTTTATTTAATTAAAAATAGATTTTGAATCAACCAAAAAAATAATAATTTTTTCAAGTATATCTTACGTTTTTTAAAAGTGTAAAAATATTTTTTTAGACTAAAAAAAATAAAATTTTAAATTCTTATTTAAGATATTCGAATGTTGTTACGTAAAAGTAAAAGTATTCAAATATTATCATATATAAGAAAGAGCATTTTAATGCTTAGATTTGAATTATACTCGTGGTTCGAGCTAAAATTTTAAAAAAACTTTTTTTATTGAAGTGCAAATTAAATTTAACGTAAAATTATTTTTATATTAATATTTATAATTAAATTTAAATAAAAATAATTTTTATTATATAAATAGTGATTTGAATTAAGAAAAACCTTACCAAAACTCAATTCAATATGAGCCAACAAATTCTCTAATCCTGTCTAATTTCAGCATTACAATAACACAGTCCGCCCCTCCCCCTCAA
>JBBYHL010000009.1:7570932-7582149 GCA_038381835.1 Adansonia madagascariensis | reverse complement strand
TTTACTGCAGCCCAAATCAACACTAAGCCCACCTAGTGCCAAAGATTACGAGTGGAAACCGAATTTGCAGTTGAGTTTCTAATGCACTCTTCTTATTCACAAGCATCCCAAGACCAAGTCTTGATCTTTTGCTTGGTTTCACCCATCACAGCAGTTTTTGTTTGCTGCTGAGTGTCACGGTCCATACCAATACAAACCTACAAAATATTATCCGTTTTGAATTCACTGGCCTTACAATTTTGTTCATAAAAAAAGTTTTATAAGTTGAAGATAATTTGAATAGTTATGTACCCAATTGAACTCTAAAGCACAGTCGCACAGTCAATATAAAATTCATGACTCCTCTCTAAGACAGTAAAAATGAGGCATGGAAGGTCAAATTAAATCTCAAGGGGCCAAATTAATCCAATCCTTATGTTATCCGAACATTTCAATGTGTTAAATCCTGGTACCTAACATCTTTGTTTAACACATTCGGATATGTCTGTGAGATAAGGACCCTTCAAATATCTGAAAAAAAACTTTCAAAAAATTTATCATAACCACATCAAACATATAACCATATGTAACATTAACTCTGAATCCGGATAACCTATATCCGATCCAATGCATTCAAGTCCATATCTGATTTCCAGCTAGCACTTCCAAGTTCATTTCTGATATATTAACGCAAGTTAGCAAAAACAGATAGCTAAATGCCATAATTACCCCAAAATCAATAGCTAAAAATCTTAAAACAGCTGCAAAAAAAATCACCAATAGTAAATACTCCCCATTTATGAATAGTGAATCCCCGAAACTTAGTTGTCTCAGAACTATGCCCAGAAATTCACATCAAGCAACCTCGTTTTATTGGGAACAGTTTAACTACAATGGTATAGATGATGATTTTAGTTTCAAATGGAAACTTAAGCAGCTTAGTGACAACCTTTGACAGCCTAACTTATAACCTGTCTGATAATCAGTACATTTTATTACACAAACTGCAACCGTCTGAGATTGTTGCTTATGTAAGAACCCTAAAATTCAAACTCTTAATCTACACAAGGTTCTTTTTGTTCGAAATTTTAATGGTACAGCAATTTCTTAAACACCGGAAGTTAAAAAGTACCTAATTTCATTTTATCCTCCAACAGAAAAAAAGCTCATTCAACTTGAAAGAAATGAAATAGGTACAATAAAGTGCAGCAATTGGGATCAGATATTTAGAGGGAGAGAAAATATTTCACTTAGCCGAGACCGACAAATTAAGAAGTAGCACTTTGATTTCAAAACCAAAGATCGATGTACAAAGAACCCTCTTTAGATAATCTCGTTCAAGTGATCAAATGTTTACTGGTAGTATCAAGCAAAATCTTATGAAACAACGAGACACAAAATGCTTTAGTCACCTTCCTCCTTGGCAATGACATCCCATATTTACTTGCCTTGAAATCCAGTTCCTGTCATTCATAACATCAATGGCAAGTAGTTGGAAACAAAGAGACACAACATGCCTTAATCACCTTCCTTCCAGGGCAATGACATTGACAGCCCATGTTACTTGTCTTAAAATCCAATTCCTGCTTCATAACATCAATGGCAAAAGTTAGCGAACTTCACTTCAAAACTCATAAGCCTAAACTTCAAAGTACTGGGTTCCATTTATTATCGACTTTATGATCCATTCATCACCCTAAATTTTTTAAGTTTTTCCCTGTATTTGGAAGGCCTTGGAGACTCACATCACCTACCTATGTCCAAAAAATGTGTCGGACATGGGCAGTCAAGAAAAATGAAAAGTCAGAGCAACAAGTATAAAAAAAGACGTCAAACGAACTTCAAATGCTATAGCTCAAACACCAATGGTTAATTACGCACTAATGAGTGGCATTGATTGTTTCCAATTATTTTATAAAGATGCCTTGAAACACAAGTGACCAGTAAATAATGCCTACAATTATTAGACCTTGTACCAAGAAATCAACATCAAGCAGCTTGATAGAAGAGACAAAAAAGGGGGCAGGGGACAAAGATTACATACTTTTAACAGTTTCATGATTGTTTGATAACAAATGATACAAAGATAATTATCGTTCATACGTACCTGTCATCAGATACAGATCAATTTTGTTGAAATGCTCCGAGGAAATTGTTAGAACTTAACAAAGAGCTGAAAAGGAGGCAAATAACAGGAGAGAATTAGTTAAGGCAAAGATATAATAGAATTGATGTATGTAACACTGCTTTTCTTTTCTTTTTCCTGCTCATGAGGAAGAAATCAAAAGTTCATTTTTGCTGGAAAGCACTAAACTATATCTGCTGGAAAATACTCATCGATAGAATACAACCATGAGAAAAAAGTATGCAATAGAGTTGGAATCTAATGTGCTGCAAAAGAAGTTTGTATGGCTATTAAAGTAAATTTGCAAGCAAAATGCAACATTGGAAAACGTGGATCCTTATGATGCCGGTCATGCAGAACATGTATACAAAAATAGGAAAATTTTGACAAATTATATGCCATATACTTGAAAGTGCTGTAAATTGGATTAGATTCTAATAATAAAATATAGGAATACCTGTGTAGTGGCTGCAATTGAAATACTTTAAACTCTTCAGTAGAAGGGCAGTTTACTTGCATGCATAGACCATCAATTATGATACTAGGGACATGAGAAATTTTAAGCCAGTCCTCGCCGGTCTCCTTTCTGCAACGTTCTGAAAGAATAGGACTTTGACTTATGTCCAACTGCTTTAAACTTGTATTCTGAACAATGTAGCAAGGCAGTGCCCTCATCTTCGAGCAGGAATCAATTGTAAGGGAACAAAGCTGAGGCATAATAATAATATGCTTTTCTCCTTCGATCCAATAATGCCACTCTTCCATATCACAAAATTCGAGATGTTTTAAACTAGGAAAGGCAATAATAGATGATGCAGGTGACTCTGCTGATGAAGATAGTGCTAATATCTCTTCCCTTTCCACACCAAAAAATTCGAGTCCCACTGTTTTCAAACTTCTCATATGCCCTATATAGAGTGATTCAAGGGATGGCAATTTCCCCAAGGGAGGCAAAAAGTTCAAATGAAAGCAAAACCCCAGTGAAACATGCCGCAGCTTGGTCAAGCACATCATCCAGCTGGGGAAAATTTTGGGGCTACAATAGTACCATATCTCCAATTTTTCCAAGCAATAAGGTGGTTGTAAAACTTCAAGCATTCTTTCATCATCTCTTCTAACCGACTTCTCTAACGTCAACCCTTTGCAATTGGTAAAATTTAATATCAAACTGTGGAGGCCTTTCTTGTTTTCGAGTTCTGCTTTCTTAGCTTCGGTCACATCCCACACAACTCCCAATCCACTTATCTTAAGTTCTCCTCGAAGATGCTTTAAGTTTCGAAGATCTCCAAGGGTAGCTGCTTTGTTGTTAATGGCACCATCCTTTGCCACAAACACCCTTAGTGTTTGAAGGTTTGTTAATCTCTCAATTCCTTTTGGCATTGCCGTCAAGATCAAGTCTATCTGCTCGTTCTCAAGATGCCTCAAGTTGGTTAGTTTTCCAATTCCACGCAGCAATTCTTTAGATTATCAAACGATGTGAAGTTTAAGGTTTGTAAATTACATAATTCGCACACTGATTCTGGTAATTTTTTCAATTTTCTATTGTGTTTCAAGTTAAGGTATCTCAAATGAACCAATTTTCCTATTTGAACAGGAAGTTATTCAATTGAATTTCCAAACCACCTGTTACTCAAATTTAATGTCCTTAGATGAGTCAATTGATCAAACAACTTGGGCAACGATGAGCTTATTGATGAAGTATCATGATTGCTTGAGTCAATAAGGAGACTACGCAACTTTTGAAGTAGTAAATATTAGGGTCTATTGGTACAGCTTCCTTACGAATCAAAGATACATGACAAACCTTTTCACAAGATGAGTCTACTCTTAGCTCTTCAAAACCATTATTTACTACCAACAAACATTCAGTTTTCATTTAAAGTTGAAGAAAATCATGTACTATATCATGCATTTTGCATTCCATGATACCGCTGTCAAGTTCAAACCTTTTAAAACCCTGAAAAAAAGAACGCATCATTAGCTCATTAAATTATTCCTCACCAACAATCTCCATCTCTTCCTCTCGTGCTCCCTTCAGGTAATCTTGTGCCATCCACAACTTGATCAATTCATCTTTACTTAAGATCTTTTTTGGAAAGACAGCACAATATGAAATGCACTGTTTAAGAGCCCCAGGTAACTCGTAATAACTCAAAAATAAGGGACGGAAAAGATATTGTTCAGCTTCTTCAAGGCCCCATATTTCGCTATCCAAGACACTTTGCCATTGTTCAATAGTTCTCTTGAAACGAAGCAGACCACCTAGAATCTTTGCAGCCAGGGGCAAGCCGTGGCACTTTTCGGCAATTTTCCTGCTGATATCTTCTAAAATTTCACTCTCCTCTCTTGTCCTCCGATTGAATGCTATATGGCTAAGTAATGACCAACACTCTTACCGAGACAAGGTATGGAATGGAAGTACGTTTTCTATTGTTGTTCCCATAATTATAGCAACTCTTTCCTTACGAGTGGTTATTAAAATTCTACTTCCCGTAGAACAATACCTTAGGGAAATTTTCAATTGCTCCCATTTTGTGGCATCTTCAGTCCACACATCATCCAACACAATGAGTATTTCTTCCCCAAAACATGACTATGAATTTCCTGCAAAATGCTATCCTTTCCAACCAAATTTGAATTATCGCCTTTAAATACTTCAAGGATCTCTTTGGCAATCCTCATCTCATCAAAAGGGTCCGAGGCACATATCCATATTCTCTTGTCAAAATGACATTCAACATCATTGTGATTGTAAACCAGTTGAGCAAGTGTCGTTTTCCCAATTCCTCCCATCCCTACTATAGAGATGACATGGAGGTTCGACCCTCCTCCCTTACCATTCTCTCCCACCAAAATATTAACTAGAATTGCTGTCTCTTGGGACCTACCATAAACCTCTTCTTCTTCTATGAAAGAGGACGTCATTAGCCTTTCAGGTTCTCCAACTCTCGTTTCTAACCCAAACTTATACCTATCTTTCTTAGTAGTTATACTATCAAGTTGCTCATTCAAGTAATTTATCTTCGAAGCGATATCATAGTATAAAATACTTTGATAGGTGTAAGAAGAGATAGAATAACGTATCTTCTTTAGCAAGCGAAAATCTTCAACTTCACTTTGTTCTTTCTTAAGTTGTGATTTGAGTTTCACTGTATTCCACTCGTCCAACACATCATCAACATCATAGGCTACATCTTTGAGCCTCTTTAACCAATTTCTCACACTGGCATCTTTTACCTATTGAAGGCAAAGGTAAGGTTAAGAATTGTATCAGCGATTCAAGTGAAGTATATTCCACGAGCAAATTTATGCAGTCTATTTTTAGTCTGAAATTCAGTCCAACTAGGCACGTTACAATCAAAGTGGACTACGTTCGGATAAACATCGAAATAAAAAAGCTATTTTTACGATATTTGATCTTGATACACCTTTTATCATCTTTTCATAGCGGAATTATATCAGGAAGTTATTTAAAAGGTCCAAGTTCGAAGATTTCAAATCGATTTTCGACTTAGTATGAAATCAATTCAATCCATATATAAAATACCATATATAAAATAAACAAATAATAAATATAAAACGGATGCGACAACCTCGTACCTGTTTCTTTTCAGCATCTTGAAGAACCGATTGGATATCCTGAAAATGGGTGGTCATTTTCCGGATTTCTTCTTCGAGATCCAAGCCCATCTCAATGGAATCTGGACACAATCCAGCTCAACTTACTAATCGAGGAAATTCAATCACCATTCACATATATATATATATATATATATATATATATATTCATTTGAAGTTTTCAGCGTTTAATCTACACCCAAAACAGATGTGTGTAATTCTTTATCAAATTGTGAGAAAATCTCTTTACTTAGGTCAAAATATGAATTTAATTTTTTTTAAATTATTTTTGAAGAATTTTGATGCTTGTACTTTTCGAGATTTGAAATTTTGATCCAATTGCCCAATGGGTGTATTTTTTTTTTTTTCCATTAAATCACATTATATGGATGTTGACTTTGCTTACGTCACCTTTTTTTTTGAATAATTGTTTTGGTAAAAGAATTAAAGGGTTAGGGTTAGGGAATCCAGAAGAAAGATTAACTTCCATATTTTAAAGCAAGTTGAAGGATTAAAAGTACAATTTTAATCTAATTTTTTTAAAATATTTAAATTTGCATTTGTTTTTATCAAAACTTTAAATCCTTTTATAGTTATTTGAATTCACATTTGATTAAAAAATAAATATTTGTAAATATCTAAATATTTAAATTTATTAAATAATAATTAAATATATAAAAATGAATATTAAATTTAAATATTTAAATTTATTATTCGCATAAATAAAATAGATTTAAATAATGAATTTGTGTATCTAACACTATCCAAATCAAAATCAAAACTGATTCGAATAATAAATATTGAAGGATTCATATCAAAATGTATTATAAATAGTAAATTTAATGTCCTAATCTACAAAACAAATGGAACAATGTTGAATATATAATATTTTACTACCCATTGTCATGCCTAATTTTATATAATTTTTTAAATAATTTAGAAAAAAAATATCTATTTAATTATTTTTTTAAATGAGTACTTTTTATGATTTTATGTTCTATCAAACATTTAAAAAGACATAGAATCTTTAATTTTATATTTATTATATTAATATTTCATTTATTTTTATAATTTATTTAATTAATTTAATATTATTTGACTCATAAAATCAATTAGTCAAACTTTTTATTATTAATATAAACTATAATTTTGCTTCTAACTTTTGTTTTATATGACTATTTTTTCATGTACATTAATTTAAGAGCCAAATTAATAAATAATTAATTATTTATATAATATTATTTAAAATGAAATAAAAATTTTTAATTATTTTTAAATATAAAAACTGAGAATGATTAGAGGAGAGATAAAATAGGGAGTAAGAAAAAATTAAAATAATCTTACAGTGTTTAGAAAAGAGAAAAGAGAAGAATTCACGAATGGATGTAATCTTACTTTAGGAATATTTATTGTTGGCTTTATAATTGCGATTTTTATGTACTTTTTCAACTAAATTGATATTTATTGATTTATGATATTAAATTTAGTTAAAAATTTTATTAATAATATAGATAATTATATTATTCATTATTTATAAATATAAATTATTTCAAATTCAAAAGAGTAAAGGAAATATTCGAAAAAATTAGAATAAAAAATGCAAGAAGAATGCAAGAAGTGTGAATAATGTTACATAATTATAAGGTGTTGATGCTTTTTAAGAGAGACAAAGATGAGAGCAGAGATATGACCTGCAACATAAAAATGGGTCAGAGGGGTGTCGAAATTGAGACTTCGAGACACTCTCTCATATTTAAGTCAATCTCAGAATTTAAGAAGCAAAATAGTAGGAAAGGTAGAAGGGAAGAAGCGAGTCTTACCTAGGGTTTATCTATCTCGTTCATAGGTGTTATTGGGGGACACATTGTCAAACGATGCAACTAGAATACGGCTAGCGCTAAATTAGCTATCGGAATATCGCTTCTTGTGGCCGAACCTGTCAACGGTAGCCATTCACAGGGAGATGTCTGACCTAGGGTCATATTGTCGTCAGATAATCACATTGTTGATTAAACCCCTTTTAGTTAGAGTATTTGCTTATACCCCTTTTTAGTTAGAGTGAGCATTTAGGCGATGATGCACATTGTTGATCATCCGAATAGTATAACATAAGGTTATTCATCATATTTAGATTTTTTTTTTCATTTTAATTTATAAAAAGTTATAATACTAAAATCATATTATTTTTATTTTTATTTTTTGACTCTATCAATTTTTTTTAATTTTTTTTTTTTCATATTTTCAATCACATACGGCAATAAAAAGTTTTCTATCATTTCTTTTTTCCCTTTTTTGTTTTAAGTTCTTTCAATTTTCAATTTTTCATTTTACTATCAATTTAAAAGATTTAACCTTAAACAAAGATGTACCTTTTTGAGTTTTGTACTTTACCCTTCTTTATTTTTCAATTAAACCGACACTTTATATACTATATAATTACATGACGTAAAAAATAAATAAATAAAACATGTCATAAAAAAAATATAAATAGGATTCGAATGCATAAACATTTTAAAATTTATATGACATGAATTATTTACTTACCCAAATAAATATATATATATATAAATATATAATACTTTAAGCACAACTACGGCATGTGAAAATACACGAACATTAGACGAAGTTTTCTACATGGATTAAAAGGCCAGATCGAATCATTAGGTTGAACTAAAAATATGAGATCTAATGATCCGATACATTATGTAAAACCTGATATAGGTTGAATCAGTAGAAAATCAGTTTAACTAGTAAAAAACCGTTAAAATTTTGAAAAATTAGTTTGACGCATAGTTTTTTTCACTTTTTTTGCAATTGATGAGATTTAGGTCTTTTAACTTTTTATTTTATATTAACAACTATAACATTAAGTTAAATATATATTTTTATTAATTATTACTATATTTAATATTTATTTGATATTAAAATTATTTTTTAAAATATTTAAAATTTTGTTTTAGTGAACTCGTTGAATCAGAACTGAAGGTTTAACTGTTTTGACCTCTGATCAGAATTTTTTAACCTTGATTTTTCTATAGGTTTGTTTTGTCTTCAAAGTTAAAATACCTAATGGTGATGCATGTAACATGCCGTATAGGTGCCCGAAACAAGCAAGCAAAGCTCGTACTCATCAACATAAAAGTAAAAAGAAGCAAAATTTCAAATCATTTCATATAAGTTGAAAATCTAGACGTAGGTGCAACTAACAACGGAAAGTTGGATAAAACTACCAGTCAAAATTGCTATATAATAATATTATAATCATTATTATTGTTATGAACTCAAATACAAACCCTCTAAACCTACCATTCTCTTTCAGTGCTTCTTGCGAAACAAAGACATGGTTTTTTCTTCCATTTTTTCTTTTTGCCTTAAATTGAACTTTTTCTGTCTAAAACTTGCTTCCCCTTTTCTAACTTTCTCTGGAAAGTTATATTTGTAGGCTTTTGCAATTTGATGTTATAGTAAACAATGGCAAGACCTGGTAACAGGATTATACAAGCCAAGCTGGTGGGTATGTCTTACCCTTCTTTTTTTTTTTCCCCTTTTTTTACCCTTTTTTAGCTAGATTGTAGTGTTTCTTTTTATAATTTCATTGGTTTTAGTCTCTGAAATTATCTGGCATAAGATGAAAACAAGAGATTTTAGTGATTGATTGATTGATGGATGATGTTTGATGGATATGAAGTTGTTCTTAAGCTTGTAAATGTTTGAAGACTAGTAGGCTGGAGTTTTGGTAATGGTTTTTATGCCCTTATACTGCTGCATATTGTAGCATTTTGCCTATGAAAAATGGTCTAATAATATGCAAGAATTTGTAAATTTGATCCAAAACTTCATGAGGTTGAATTAATCTCTGATTTGCAGGTTAATGCCTAGGAAATTTACCATTTTGACAGTTAAAACCCATGTTGCTACTATTCTTATTTTTTTTTTAAATATCTATGTTCGATTCTCATATTTAATATGAGTACAAGAATATGATTCTTTAAAAGATTATCTAAATATATAAAAAATATAGAAAAAATTAAACATACCATATCCAACATTTATACCCGAATCCGAGTAATATAAGTTAGAACCAGGCCATTGATGACAGTCATTGCATTCCCATTCAACTGCAATAACAAGATTAAAATGGACAAAAATGAAAAACCCAATTGGATAATATAATCTTTGTGAAAATTTTGCATATTAAAAGGAGAATCTTGGTGAAGAGATTAGAATGTTGCAGGTGCTTCTAGGGGACATGGGAACTGGCAAAACCAGCTTGGTACTAAGATTTGTGAAAGGCCAGTTTTTCGATCACCAGGTACTTGCTCTTATATATATGTTTTTGCTTTTTTCATTGTTCCTTTTAAGTATTTATAATTGTAGTTAAGCTGTCTGATGAAATTTTTAGGAACCGACAATTGGAGCAGCCTTTTTCACTCAGATATTATCAGTAACTGAAGCTACAGTTAAGTTTGACATTTGGGATACAGCAGGACAAGAAAGATACCATAGTTTAGCTCCAATGTACTATCGAGGTGCAGCTGCAGCTGTTGTTGTTTATGACATCTCAAGCATGGTAAACTTCTGACCGGATCTTCATCAAGTTCAATGCAGTTCGTTAAAAGCTATATTGCTCCAACTCTTTATTTTTTTTAAGTACGTCATGTTTGACATTCGTGTTTAATGTATATTCGAATATAAGTACGAGGATATGATATTTTAAATACATGAAAAAACTTTAAAAAAAAATTTAATAAACCTGTGCCGAAAACATATTCGTATCCGACATTCACACCCGAATTTAGATAACAAAGGTTAAAAGCATGGTTAGATTAAGCAATGATTGTGTCAGGAATGTTGACATTTCCTAAACAAGATTGTTTCCTGCAGTAGTTATAAAAAACTATTTATTGCAGCTGATATGGGACTTTATTTAAATCTGTTGGCGAAGGGGAAAAGTAGCAAAGTGAAACCTATCAATAAAATTTGATGTGAAATTAATCAAATAAGATTACTTAAGAAGTGTTCGTTGCAATGCCATTTGAACCAATGCAAAAAGCTCAAGCCACTCCCTTCCCCTACCAGCCCTTTCCTTCCACCATTTCTTTTACTGTCAGAGTTCTCACACTACCGAGATCCTAATCTCTTTCCTCTCTGATCAAATCCATCGTTTCTTCCCATAGCTTTTGAATAAACTTAACAATGCAACCTATGTTATTCTGACTCTTTATTTTTCTTGAAGTACCTATATCCAACATTCGTGTCCCACATATTTTCAAACATGATAAGAGGATATGACCCTCCAAAAACCCTTCAAATGTATGGAAAATTTAAAAAAAAAAAAATTTTGAACATACCCGCATCAGCTAGATACCCAAGTCCAAGTAATATGGGACGCATCAATGCAATATGTTATTCATGTTATGGAAAATTAAATTCTATGGCTCGTTTAGGCAGTCTGGGGCTGGTGGAAAACATTGATTGGTAGATGATCATTCCAA
>JBBYHL010000009.1:7552475-7570832 GCA_038381835.1 Adansonia madagascariensis | reverse complement strand
CACCACTATGAAGGATTAATGCGTCATCGTTTTAATCCTCCTTCCATTCATTTCTCACCATCACGGCACGTGTCGCACGTGTCTCCAAACTGTCTTTAAAAATTCAAAATCCAAAATGTATTTTCCTTTTCTTTTAAGTATTTAACTTATAATTTTATAATTATTTAATCATAAATAAAATTATATAAAAATATATTATTTAAAATTATAAATTGTATATAATATTTTTGTAAGCTTTACGCCATTTAAAATTATAATTAATTAATTATGATATAATAATTATAGGTAAGATGTTCACGGCCGTCAAGCCAGAGGAAGAACGGTGATGAATTGGCCAATGAGTTCAGTCCCGGTCTCTTAGGTCTGCTTTCTTTTGATACGGAGCTTCTAGCCGAGGTTGGTTACTTGTCATTTCTTCTAAGAGTTACAGTAAATTATTGATTGTAGATTTTTCGTGTACTATTTATGGTTAACAGCTTATACAATGTGCCTGATACGCACTCTGTGTTTATAGTTAAATTTTCGTATATACGAGTCATATTTCTATCCGTCAAATACGAAGCATTATGAACTTGGAAAATATTTGTAGTTCTGTTTCCCCTATAGGTATGCAGGTTAAACTTTTGAGAATTAATTGTGCGAGTGTATGGGCCTGGGGACATGACGCCGAATGATGTAAAACGTGTTGCATCTGCTTTGGGTAGACTCATTTTTTATTTTGCCAAGGGACTGGAAAGTTAAAAATTTATATAGGAGTAATTTAATTTTTCAGAGTTGGTTATGGTGATGCTTTTTGTTTATTGGTGACAGATGCCAGTTCCCCACCAGTATGATGGTCCTCTCTATTGTCCTGTTCGAGGTAAAAGCTTTGATGACTCTGAACCCTATATTTTAAACAACAAACAAGCTATAAGAGCTTGTGGATTGCCAGATAGCCTCCGTAAAAGCTTTGCCGCAGACAAGGCGAAGGTTAATTCAGTTGCAAAGATCAAAGTTGTGATATGTTTTCCTTCTGCTGAATTCCTTCAACTATCTCTTCTTAATTTGCTTTGTTTTCAACCTAAAGAAAATGCAATGCCAATAAGAGCAATGGATGCTAGTTAATAGGCTGTGAATTCATGCTGAACCACATTCATGCATGACATGCTTTGCACAAGTAAAATAATGTTCAACTTCATGTTTATCTTACACGTACTACTACTACCACCGCAACTCAGAGTTTCTATGGGTTTTTGACTGCGGGTGCGCAAGAGACCTCTCACTAGAAAGTACATAGCAAAGAGTGAGGAAGATATTATAGAGACGATTTCCAATTCCCTAGTAGTCCATGAGACTAAACTTACGGTAACAATAACCTTTTTTGTCCTCTACAAGCTCAACGCTATACCATACTACAAATGGGAAATAAGAACATAGGGATCCAAAGGGATCCAAAATGAATCTAGAGAATCTCCAATGGCACATCCCAATTTTCTTTCCTGACGTAATTAAAAAAAAAAATTGCGAATGGGAATAATGATGTGCTGTTTTCACATTTTATTATTTTAAGAAGCAGTTACATACTGTATTCTGCAATATCAAGGGAGGTTCAATTTATATTTTCAGAGGTTCTGTGTCAACCTGTCAAGTGATCGGTTATCTTTCTTGCTTGAAACATTTTATGTTTGCCATTTTATGTGTTCATATATCGTTTGAATTTTTGAGGAATGGCTGCAGATATAAGCCCTTTTAATGATATTGAATGGTGAATTCGGTTTGCTTTCTGGGAATGGCTGCACATACGTACCTTTATAATGAGTTGCTGTTAATGCTTTAAGGATGCTTGACAGAATTTCTAGGATGGGCTGTCCTTTTGTTACGATAATCGGAGTTCTTGTCCTTTCTAGGGTTAGTTCATTCTGGTTATGCTTTGCGATTCTTGTTAAAGTTTATATTTCAACTTCATTTATCAACAATTGCCTTGCCTTTCAGGAAAAAAAAATCACTTGACTTTTGACACACTTTAATTACTCATCTAGCATAGTAGCATGTGTAGATCTTTGAGTATAAATTTTCCTCATACTACAAGTTTTGACACGATTTGTTCTTCATATTATGTACGTTGACCTAACAGAATATTTGGCAAAGCATGAATTTGTTTTTAATGCAGTGCTAAATGGGGAGGTCTCAAACGATGAGGTGAGTAGATTATCTAAATTTAATAGTGGGTAAACGAAGAATATATTAAAAGACATGGGTTTCCTAGAATGTTTGTTTTTCTCAGCCTATATTGGTCTCATTTATTTTCTGTATGTCTATCATGAGACTGGAGCCTATAGTTCCTGTAATTTTTCAGTGCACTAAAGCGACTTGTTTTGCATATGGTCAAACAGGTAAATAGCTGTCACCAAAATCTTGGATAGATATGATGGAGTTGGTTTCGTGAACCAAAATTTGAATTTTTTTTAGTGGAATATTTGTAAAATTTTAAATCATTCTGGATATGTTATTCTTTAAATCATTCTGAACTGTTATTCTCAGTTTTTTTTTTGGCATAATCCTTTAAGTCATTTATGAGGATATATGTGTTATGTCTATCGTTGGTTATTAGAGTTTTCTCCTCATTCTCATCTGCCTAAATTTGGAAAAGTTGAAGGGTGCCTTTACTGTTTTTTTTTTCTACTGCAAATGCTAAAATTTACCTTCTGCATCAAGTCATCTCTTATTTTTGAATTACAGCTTTAAGCCATCGTGCACTTATAGGTCGTTCTCTTGTTCAGGAAGCAGAGAAACCTATTCTATGAAGCCACTTCCCCTTGAAGCTTCTAAGGATATCTTTATGTTGATGCACGATACCTACTGGAACCAAGGTTTTCAGTTGTTTGTGAGGGTCTTTGAGATATATGGAGGAAAATTATTTGATCTCCTCAGTGATAGAAAGTAAGTTGTTATAAGATTTCTCTTTATCGAGTTGGTGCTATTAGTTTCTAAACTCGCTGAAAGCCTTCTTTGTTCGGAAAACTTTGCATGCGAGAAGATGGGAAACAGCAAATTTGCTTCGTGGGTCTGGAGTATCAGATGTTGAGACTATTAAGGAGCCTATTGAGAAAGGAAGTGCCACATGAAGAATTGGTACCATGGGTGCAAACGAGGAATCCTCCCATTCTCATGCCATACTTCAGCTTGCTATCAAGAGATCTGTTGATGGCAGTGAATCGAAACCTCCCAGTAGTATTGGCAAGCTCTCCTTTATAGATCCGAGTGGAAGCGAACGAGTTACAGAAACTACGGATAATGATAAGCAGACAACGTGCAGTGCATTCTTTCAATTTTAAAATGATATGATCTAGCAGTTTTTGAGTTACATAGCTTGATATTTTGATGAATTACTGGAGGCCATAGTTCAAATATAGAAGCAATGTTGAGTTACAGAGTACAACGCAATGTAACTGGATAGATGCTAAATTTGCCTAACAAACAAAATATCGGAGACAAAAATTTATGCCAAATAGTCCAGAATTTCTGGATTATCTCAGCTTTTCCAAGTCATGCAGGTGTCTTACCTTCTTAGGTCTCTCATTTTATTCTACTTAATGATTTATTATCAAAGTCAAATATTTCAAAGTACAACAGTGTTTAAGAAGTCTAAACACACCTGGAGCTGATATTTTTGCAAATGAAATTTGATTCCAATTCATGATGTTCTACTCTAGCATCCCACATCTTCTCCTTCACGTGGGGCAAACTTTAGATACATAATAGTTAGTTTTGCTCGGTGTGCTTGTTTGATTTATCGACTTTTATTTGTGACGCAGAATGGAAGTTGCAGAGATCAACAAGAGCTTGCTTGCTTTGAAGGAGTGCATAAGAGCTATTGACAATGATCAGGGTCACTTTCCTTCTAGAGGCAGTAAAGTGACCGAGGTTGTAAGGGACTCGTTTATGGGCAATTCGCGTACCATTATGACATCTTGCATTTCACCGAGTTCGGGGTCATGTGAGCACACTTTGAACAGCTGAAGATATGCTGATAAGTGAATGAGACTTATTTGGTTATAAAAATTGTTTCAGCATCGGTTTTAAAGTAGTTTTGCTTTGGGTTTTAGTTGCTTTTTCGGTTTTGCTTTCATGTAATCGACTTCTGTTCAATGTAAAACTACATCCAGGTTGAAGAGCCTTTCAAAAGGGGGAAATCCGAAGAAAGATGTATTATCTTATAATTTAAACCTGAAAGAATCAACCGCTCAGTCCTTATCTTCGGTTTTACCAACTGCAGCAACCATTGAGAACGATATTAACGATACATGGCCTGACCAACAAGAAAGAGATGATTTTGATGCATCGGAAGATTCCTATGAGGAGGAGAAACCAATGAGGATGAAAAATGGGAAGCCCCAGCAATACAATTTCTCTACTTCAGAGGACAAGTTAAGGAAACCTAACGGTCAAACAAAATGGAAGCAACCAGTAAGATCCGATTTTAAGCATTCAAAATCAGATGGTGATTTGAATGCCCTCCTGTAGGTAATTTTTATAAGAGAATGATAGTTGTTGAGACACATGAAAAGTAATTTATTTATATGTTAAAAGCCCGTGTGTTGCTTTTACTTAGGAAGAGGAGGATCCTGTAAATGCTCATAGAAAACAAGTGGAGGAGACTATGAACGTTGTCAAAGAGGTAAAACAATTAGTCCCATTGCTAGAATCCGAGTTCCGAAAACACATTCTTTTTCCTCATTTGTTTGCTATAATCGTAATTCATATAGTCATCTTCAACAAGCTTATTACGTTACAATTTTGAAACATACATGTTCTTGGGTTGCTCCGACTTTCATTTTTTTTTAAATATGTGTCCGATACATTTTCAGACATGAGTAACGAGGATATGACCTTATAAGGGTCCTCCATATGCATGAAAAAACTTGAAAAAATTGAACATATCCGTGCCCATATTTGACACTCATCGCTGAATTTGAGTAAAATAAGTTTTATGTTGTTTGAAGTTAAATATTAAATGTGCATTTAACATCTACAGGAGATGAACCTACTGGTTGAAGCCGACCGACCCGGGAACCGGCTGGATGATTATATATATAGATTGAATGCTCTTCTTTCTCAAAGGGCTACCGGCATCGTGCAGTTACAAACTCGTTTGGCTCATTTCAAAAAGCGCCTAAGGGAGCATATCATTTTAGTATCTTCTTCTGGATATTGATTTTAAATGCCTTTTTGGAGCATACTACTGTACAGTTCTTCCAGCATTGTAATTGGGTTCATTATTTGAATATTTTTCAAAATAATCATGAGAGATTTCATACATTTTCAATGTAATTAAAAAAAATTATCTCATATATCGTCAATCTAGTTTTTAGAGCCAATAGGGGTTAGTATTTCGGTATATTAAAAAAAAATGAGACATGTGATTGGCTTTTAATTTTGTTTATGAAATTAAAAAATTTCGATTTACGAATTAAAAAATGAGCTAAAAAAATACTAATTGATCATAAAATTTTGATGGACAACGAAATGGACAGCTTTATCATTCCATATTCCATATTAATAGAGTTATAAACTTACTTACGAGTTAGGTAATTTATTCAACTCGATAAGCTTAGCCTATATTGAGTTAAGTTTGAGTAAATTTTTTTTTTTTAATTTTATTTCAAAGTAAATTACTTTTTATACAATAAAAATTATATTTTATTTAAATTTAATCATAAATATAAATATAAAAATAATTTTTTAATATTATTTTAAACGATAATTGAGCTTCCGATCTAAGTTTGATAAGGGAAAAAAATTTCTCACAACTCGATCCATGATAATGGCTGGTGAAATATAACAGTGTTAACGAACTTTCAGTTAAGAAGGGTAATTTCGTCATTCTATCAATTCCTTTCCCGCCATTTTCATCTCTTCTGGTTTTATATCCGAGTAAAAAAGAAAAAAAAAAACCAAAAAAATAGAGGAAAAAGAAAAGAACAGAAGAAAAAAAATCAAAGAAAGATGCCATTGCCATTGCCATTGCCATTGCCAATGTCAATCTTTGAATCAGCTATAATGCGAAAACTGAGCATTTTCGTGTTTTTTTTGTGCGTTTGGATCTCTTACGATAATGGGTCCAGACGACTTTCTTTTTATTCATATTCTGCATTGAATTCGAATGCCCCTTATTGGGTTGATCCAGATATACTGTTGGACAGCGAGTCTTTCGAAGATGTTGAGTCACCGTATCGGTCGCTGGAGTACGATTTTTATCGGGAAACTTGCCCCGATGCTGAGAGGATCATCCGAGCCACGGTTCATCAACTGTTTAAGATCGAGGTTGGCGTGGCCCCTGCTCTCTTGCGCCTTGCTTTCCATGATTGCTTCATCGAGGTGCTCAATCTTTATCTTTCACTCTCTCTTGGGCAATTTTTTTAAGATGGGTTTCTCATTTCTTTGGTGAATCTTTGGACTTTGAACACAAAATCTTGCTCTTTAAGCATTTCTGATTTCTGGCAAAATTCTTTGTTCTTCCAATCTAATTCTTTGCAGGGATGTGATGCTTCAATCTTATTGGATTCGGTTGAAGGAATGGAATCTGAAAAAAACTCTCCTCCTAATGAAAGCTTGAAGGGTTTCGATGTAATCAACATAATCAAGTCTGAGCTTGAACAAGTCTGCCATGGTGTTGTTTCCTGTGCTGACATTCTAGTTTTGGCAGCTAGAGAAGCTGTTCTTCTAGTAAATCATCCCTCATTCTGCCATGTTTATAAAAATATAAGATCTTAATTTCTATTGTTTCATTCTATATTACTCGAACTTAAAATGTGAGTGTCGGATACAAGCATGTATCTGACACGGGTATATTTAATCTTTTCATTTGAAAGTCTTTGGAGAGTCATATCTCTATATACCCATATCCGAATATATGTAGGACATGAGTGCCGAACGCTAATACTTCAAAAAAAATGAAGAGTTGTGTAGCATAAGTTTCATTATCTTACATGCTTACTCAATCTTTGGATATTGTTAGACTGGTGGCCCTTTCTATCCACTAAATACTGGTAGGAGAGACAGCACTGCATCATTCTTTCATACCGCCACAAACAACCTTCTTCCACCCGATGCTGAGCTATCCGAAATCCTTGCATCCTTTTCGTCGAGGGGATTCGACGAAAGAGAGACCGTCAGTCTCTTAGGTTCGAATCTTCTTCTCCGAATTCTTCTTCATTTGTTACTGAGTGCTTGATCACTGGTTCGGGTTCTACTATATCAACTACTTATTTTATTGATGTGCGGAAAGTTATATAAATATATAATATTTTAAACACGGTTATAACACAAAAGTAACAATAAACATGATATGAATATACGGATTGCTTGGTTCTACCAAGCCTGCTAGTAGTTCCCTACTTTGTTTCACTCCAAATTAAGTCTTCTTTGCTGACTGAAGGACTCATATCTACTTTTTTCTTTGATTATCTCACTGCCTATTGGTACCTTAATTTGCACATTACCTCCGTTTAAAAATATCTTAAATGTTTGTGTTTAGTACATTAATACTAACAAAATTACTAATGAAAGTTTTTTCTTTTTTTAAAATTTTCCAAGAATTCTGCTTACGCTCCGTACCAATTGACATTTTGATAATAGTTCTATTAACTAAAAATCCATTACTGTAGGCTCATATGGATTTACGGACGGATTTTGACCGTCAATAGAGGTCTATATCAATAAGGCCTATTCTGACAGTAAATATTTGGTCTGAATATTGAATTTGTCCATCAGTATAAGGTCTCTGGGATCTATACCGACAAATTTTTTAGTATATACTAACTGTTTTTGCGTCCGTATTCTTCTTCTGTTATGGCAATAAGAAATGTATGCTCCGAGAAGTCGTATATGAGAATTTGATTTATCTCTATTTCACTCTCAGGTGCTCACAGCATCGGAGCGATCCACTGCAAATTCTTTCAAAACCGACTGTATAACTATGGTGGGAAGGCTGAGCCAGACCCGACTCTCGACTCCGAATTTCTCTGCCGGATGAGATCAAAATGTCCCAAGAACCACTCGACAACATCGTCACCAGCACCATCACGTTCTTTTGATGGTTCACCATCTCCAACACCTCAATCATCTTCAGTTCACAACTGGCCGTCATCAGAAGCAGCTTCATTTCAAAAACTGTTATATTCTTCGCCCGAGGATCAAGAAATGGCGATGACCTACGAGAGAACAGGAGCGGAATTTGGCACCGCATACTATCGCAGTCTTCTACAAGGGAAAGGTATCCTCTATGCCGATCAGCAGCTGATGGTAGGGGAAGGAACTGGACTATGGGTTAGCGCATACGCTTCGGATGCCTCATTGTACCAACGAGACTTTGCTCAAGCAATGATGAAGCTCTCAAATCTCCATGTTTTGACAGCACCAAGAGGTCAGATTCGGAAAATTTGTTCGAGGGTGGCATGATATTACAAGTTTGTTTTTCAGCTGAAATTGGGTCATGGTTCTGGTGATTTTTTGTTCTGGGAAGATCTGTATCTTAAAACCCTAATTTCGAATCAATGAACTATAGAATAAGGGATTAGGGTTTCTTTAGTAAATGTAACATCAGCTTACAGGAAATGAGTACTATTAATTGAGTTTCATCCTTCGTAAAGTATAAGTGGGAACAGACTTTTCTAATAACTGGATCTAATTACAGCTCGAATTTTTTTTTTTAACTCTCGTACCTAAGCATGTGCTCTCAGGCTGACCTTAAACTAAGTTGAAAATATTAAAAAATTATTTTTATATATTTATTTTATAAATAAATTTTTAAAAAAATTATTAATTGAATAGTGATGCAGGCCGACTTAAATAATAAAATATTATGTTTAAGTTCAACTCAAACCACTTACACCGGGTTCAGTTCTTGACCCCTAACAAGTCAAGGGAACATCCACATGTCATGATACGCTAGAAGGACTTATTTTTTAGATAGTATGCGAACATGAACTTTTAATATTATATATATTAGAAGTGAAAAATATATAGTTTTAATAAATTGTGTTTAAAATAATTCTATTAAAAAAAAAAGAATGATTAGATATTTTAAGTGAACAGCATTTTAAAATATTATTATATAAAAATTATAAAAGTTAATAGATATTTATAAAAATTAATGGATAATTTTTTTATAAAAATTATTATATAAAACATTAAAAAACAAAACTTCTGTTTTTTTGGGTGGTAGTAGTAGTTGCTTGAATTTTGAACAAGGATGGATGGATGAAGCTATTGTTGTTTGACCCTTTAAGTCTTTTATTATGATGCACTTAATCTTGTTCATAGACATAGTGGATAATATATGATCTTCGAAGTATTTGTAATTGACACAAGAATGAAATAGAATCTTCAAAATCTATATAAAAAAGACTTTAAAATAATAAATATACTTATATCATATATATATCCGTATTCTATATTCATTTGATTTCCAAATGCAAATAACATATTTGGGAGGAAGAGGAACTAGCTTTCCATTATACATTTTTCACTAAATCTCAATATTTACTTATCATTTCCTCAAAAGGTGAAATTAAAAAAAAAAAAAAAGAGACTAATTACACAATTTGGACCTATATTTATGATGTATGATCTTGACACTGTAAAATATGAATTAAGTATATATTGAAGTGCAATGAATCAAGGCCAATGGAGACAATGACTATATCTAAACATTGTAGCTAAAGGGAAATTACCTGGCCAGACTTATTATTTGATCTTCTAGAATTCAACTCGGATATTGTGAAATGTGATTAGTTTACTTTAAATTCACCAAACTTCTGTTTTTCTTCGTGCAACTGCTTGAATACGTAATCCATCTCTGGAATTGCAGACAACAGCAAGAGCTCGAGAAGGTCATACGCCAGCAGCTTCAAACAAACACTGGACTGTAACAACAACGAGATAACAAGGCATAAAAAACCGTTAAGAATGAGCTACCATAACTGCAATGAATTTTAGGTAGAGATATCCATGGACCGAGCCAGGCTTAACCCAATCTTTTTTCTTACCCAAGGCAACGGGGTTGGACCTGAAGATCCGTTTTACTATTAAAAAATTATTTTTATTATTTTAGGGCTGGTCTGAAAACCAAGGCAGGATCAAGTTACGTCCGGATTACGAAAACATATCCTAAGCCCAGCCCATGGACGGATCTAGTTTTAAGGTGTAACGATCATACTAAAATTTCAATTTGAGCCCAAAAGTAGGAAAACCACGTCTCTGGCCACTCTAACAACTTGCACCAATCATATTCTACCTGGATTGGTGTTAATAATAACCTATCAATCTATGATACCCTTACTTCTAACAGCAGTAATCTAGAAAATTAAAGTGCTGCTTCAGAAAATAAGAATGCGTTCCACATTAAAACAACAAAAATAAAGTCTCTTATTGCCTAATTTACCTGAATAAAGAAATAGAGATCCTTAGCGCATTGTTCATACTCCTTGCGACCAACAAGACCCACAATAGCAGCAGGCGCATTGTCTGTATCGAGGAAATCAAGTTCATTAGCTTTCTTAAGGTTGAAAATTTTCATTTTAATAACATAATCCTGTAAAAAGAATGCAGATTATTAATAAGAAACATTCATGATATAATCTAAACTACCAATCATTAGCTCATAAACGAATTTTGCACGACGTTCCGCTTCCAGTTGTTGCTGCTCATCACTCAATCTAGGTGAAGATATTTCAGGAGATTGCAGACTACAAGGCGAAGTCTGGGATGGGGTATTGGATGATGGCATACGTTTTCGCTTTGGATGTTTGGTTATGAATATCCCATCCGGCCAAAGTATCTGCATGACAATTGCAGGCAGTCTATATTAGAATTTTATATAAGCATATAAACAGGTGCACTTTTTAAAAATTTAAACATTTCCCAGAAAACAATACCTAAAGTAGTAATGTGAAGCACAACAAGGAAATGTAGAGAAAAAATGGTCCAACATGGCAACAACAGATAAAATAGAAGTTAACAAAACATAAAACTTAAGTCAGATAAGAAAGTGAACAGAATCTCAGCTGACCTTGTTCTTAACCCTCCTATAAAGGGTTTTAATAATATTTTACGACGATCTAGGCTAAGCTGTTGAAAATTCTACTAGGAAGAACATTTATTCTGGCACAAAGTTTGAGCTAATATAATGAGGTGTTGTTCTGTACCTTCTTTTAAATCTCGCACAAACTTGATCAAAAGGAGATTTGTTTTCTGGTCTCTGATGCAACTAAAAGATTTTACCACTTACATTTGCCACACATTTCAAAAGAAATATTGTTTCTTGATCATTTATGACATCAAATGACTATACCTGCTCAATCCGCTTGATCCCTGAAGCGACAACTGAGCCCTTGCAAAGCAGCTGGATCTTTTCTATTAGCCAGTCATCAAAAGCATCACCCATTCCAAGTTGTAGTATTTGTTTGGCCACCCAGAAAGCCTTCCGCCTGAAAGGCAAGTGCAAAGAATTGCAAAACTTGTGCATCTGGTTAGTTAGAACTAGATGTGATAATGTCAGTTAAGATCACAATATAATGCTGAAATAAGTTCATAGTTTTATAGCCATCCACCTGATCCAACCACCATCCCGGAGCTGGAAAATGACATCCACCATATCTAATATAGGGGCACTTAAATTTGGTGGCACCCACTGCAAAATAGATGTGCCCGTTAAAAACCTCAGAGGAAAAAAAAAAAAAAAAAAACCTCCGAGGAGCCTAGAAGCCTCGTAATTTCAAATCGTTTTGTAAATTCTAATTATGACACATAAAAGCTTAACATTCCATTAAGAAAGGTTATGACAGCCATATCAGTTCTAACAAATTGATGGAGGAAAGAAAATTTTGACTCGAACTGATTACCTCTGTAGGAAGGGCAGAGTGCGTAGCAGCATCAAGAAGCAACTCAGAAGCATCTTCTATTCTGTCGTCTCTTCCTTTAGCATTCTTCACCAAGTTTCTTACAAACGAATTATTTTGCATTCTAGTATCAGAATCAGTGCCTGTATCTTCCAAGGACTTACCCCATTGTTGGGTGGGAATTTTGGGTGAAGAATAAGACACTTCTTTTGCATTTCTTAATCCATCCGTTCCAAGAGTAGGCTTCATTTGCAATGCAGATTCCTTGCTTTTAGTGTCTAACTGGTCCCTTGTGGAAGATAAGGAACCCATCGGAGGCCCCATAACATTTGAGACCTTTTTGCTCTTTTCAGATGGATTATTGTCAAGGTCAACTAGAAAGTTACCAAGCAATACAGAAAACATAATCAGCCAAAAAAAGCTTAAGAAATAAAAAGCAAACTATGCACATGGTCTACTATATTAAATCTGAATTACCTGACAATGTTTGAACAATAGAGAATGGATTTGAGAATATATATGTCTGCATTACAAAAATGCATATAATAAGAGATTATACTCAAAAGGGAAGAAATCTGAGAACTCCTCTCCCCCCCCCCAAAAAAAAAAAAAAGAGCAGCTCTTTTTTTCATACAAAAGGAAAATAGAAGTCCACCTGGGAATCAACACTTACGAAGTCCCAAACTTCAATTGATCCTGAAATAGTAGGAAGCTGCAGGAGGTTCTGAAGAAGCAAAAATATTAATAATTTCTATAAAAATAGAAAGATAAGCGACACAAGTATATAAAGCATATACAACAGTTATTTCTAATATATAAACAACAGAGAGATCGCATGAGCGCACTTTGAATAGATGAAAGTACTAGCAAACAAACAGTCCAACAAACATATTTTAGGAAGAAAACCTCAATATAGAAGTAAAATATCAATTTGAATAACTTCAGTTCAACAGTTACATGGACAAAGAAAAACTATATGTGAGTTCAAGTGTTTAACCTTTAAATATCCGTCAAGCAATTTACACCGTTCTCGTATTACAGGAACATCTAAACCTGTTGAGAGAAAATGCTTTGGAGGCAAGTGAAGTTTATACTCGGGAAATTGTTTAAGGCGCTGATGCAGCTCCTCAAAATGTCGAAACCTGAAGGAAGACAACTAAAAGAATTAGCAACAATGATAGAGTAGAAGATAAGCAAAACTGGTTCGACATTTTAAAAAATCCAACTGAGATGACCTTGCAATGAAGAATGAATGCTATAGAATACATCATGGGAGGACAAGAAAAGAAAGTATAGAGTACACTCTACACACCTTCTCTTGATTGACCAACTACTATTGTTATTTACATCTGTAACAGATATGGAGTAAACGGCAAATGTTCTAGAGCCACTCTTCACAATATTTGCACCCAAAACCTACCAAAAATAAAATCTTACAGTAATCATGTAAAGAGTACCAGAATATGAAATTCTAGAATATTAACATGAAGCTGATCCTGATCATCGGTAAGTACCTCACATCTCAATTTAAAGAAAGAATCCACCACCAAGGAATTTTGTAATGAATTAGCAGTCAAACTATGACTTTCGGAAATAGAGATAGAAGCAACAGATGAAGAAGCAGTTGCTCCACTATGAAGTCTACCAAAGAATTCAGTCTCAGAAGCATCACTGGAATCATCAGCTTTTCCATGTCCATTCGGTGACTTAAGTATGTCCTGTCCGTCCCCTGACAAGAAGCTTGTCCTCTCAACCTCTTGCCAGACAGGCAACTTCTGACCGCTCAATCTAGATCTTTTCCTGCTGGCTGGGGTTCTGGTTAATTTTTGATACTGAACATGCCTTCCACCAGCCTTCTTTGCCATACGAGTCTCACGATTTTCAAGTGGATGACGAATGTGAGAAACAGTCAGATTTCTATTACCCTTACCATCCCAAACTTTAGTTCCAGGAGAACCAAGACCTGTTACACTTCCTGTTTCTTCTTCTTCTTCAGAAGCAACAGAATCACTGCTTTCTAATTCAACCTCCTCCAAATCAACAAGGTCCTGTTCAGCATCTTCCTGATAAGATGCCACTGAAAAGCAGGATGATACATTCCTAGCTTTCTGTGGGAATGATTTTTCTATTTTGCGTTGATTAGTTAATGCAAATTGGGCAGCATTACTCTCATATGAGTTAAGCTTGGTTGGATACTTCTCTCTGGTCATAGATATTGCTTTTGAATTATCCTCTTTAGCAGGGTTCCTAGCGGAGGAACGCTGTGGCACTTGCTCTATTAATCGTTTTTCACCTTCCTTTTTTTTGTAGTTTCTCCCTTTTGTCCATATGTTCTCAAAATTTTCTGGAGCAAGGACCTCAGTCTTTCTACGTGACATGAGATCTAACATATCACTCCATTCTTCTCTAGAACGATGTTGTCCAATACCTTTTTCAACACCAGTTTGAGAGTTCAAGGGCAAAGAGTTCCATGAACAGGAAGATTGGGTATCTATGGAAAGCAATGGGGCCTTTGAACGAAGTGATCTGTTTCGATTATCGGCTGCAGTAGTGCCTCCGGCAGCTCCATATTGATCAGTTTTTAACTGTACAAGTTCAACACCAGTAACAGAAGGATCTAGAAACTTAGAAAAATGATCAGATGGGATCCTTGAAGAGTCATTCGGTTTGTACTGAGATGAATCTTGTGCAGCACTAAATCCTCCTTTAGCCTTTCTTGTAGATATAACAGCAGATTCAATCCTCTCATTTATAAACCTGCAACCAAAATTAAAGATGATCGAGAACAGTAGCACTATATTGAATCTAGTTAAGAAAAACAGAAAGAAAGGTTACCTTGGACTCACTAAGTTTAAGACTGGTCGCATTACTGCACAAGCCAGAAGCTCCCTAACAATATAACGAAAGAAAGAGCACTGCAAATCTTCAGGCCTGAATGTGAAAGAAATGAGACCATCCATCAAATGTTGCAATACCTGGATAAATAGGGCACAATGCACTGTTAGCAGAAGATATAACCAAGGAATAATAGTCACCCTTGCAGGAATTTGGGATTGATTGACTACTTTGGCATAACTGGGATATCAAAATAGAATCCTAATAACCTTGTGCTCAGATTCAGCAGAGAATAAAGCTGGGTGCAGTTTGTTCTCAGCGGCCAGGACACGTCTTATTTCAGAATCTTGATGTTCGATAGTCAGTGGTTCAGATTGCTGCTTTTCAATTTTTGCTTTATTGATGCGAAAAAGCTCCAAGTGTGAACAAATGAGATTAATAAAGTCCCTGCATCATCCTAGAAGCAGATTAGTTCCCTCTTAATCAGTTTTAAATAAAATCATTACAGTAACAGTGGAGGAATGGAGTTATACCTTATGAGTAAATCGATGAGATTTATATTTCTCAAGCGATCTGAAAACTCCCCAAGAACACCATTCATGATCTGCACCAGTTCCTCTGGGCCTTCCTTATCAGTTGTTAAACGAGAATACCATAGATCTGTCATCCACTCAGAAATAAGATGTCTAGTGAAGTGATCTATTGCATCCTCGACAACAGGAGACTTTACTTTCCTTCTCCAATCAGATTCAACAACTTTAGGACATTCTGGTGGTTGCTTTGGAGTCAATGCAGGTTTTCTGTTGTATACAGCAGCTTTCCTCCGCATTTCATACTCCAACGAAAAATACCGTAGGAGAATGATTAAGGAGGCAGCAAGAGGCATATTAAGCAAAACTGAGGAGCTTGTCACTGATATAAGAAACAGGAAAAAAGTAAGTATCAATTCAAAAGGTTGCAAAAAATTAATGGAAACTACGTCAATGAGAATTTCTTTTTAAAAATCTTAAACTCCAACTCCAAATTAAGCAAAATTTAAGGTATGAACTTTCTAATTTCCAATTTCTCATGGTTATGTAAACATAATCCCACCTAACTGATGTCATTACATGAATTATTTCATGTACCAATCATTTGCCAGGCTATATCCTCCCTCGCCACAATGTTAATTCCAAATGTTCATAAAGAAGAAAATGCTTGCCAAACCCATGACAGGCCACTAGTTTGCTTCGGTCCCAAGGTAGAGGATAAAAGTACAAACAAATGAAACTACAAACAACTGAAACAACAACAGAAATGAAAACATCATTCTTAATCATACACCACATTTTGCTATGAATGAGTCTACTGAATGGATTATATTAAGCTGTTGTCATAGATTTTTCTGAGCAGTTGCTTTTACCTCAATGTAACAATAAGCAAAACAATTACCATTATTTTCTATGAAGCAACATCATTAATTGATAGCATTAAACTGCACTTGTAGGTAATAAGTAAAAAGGAAAAGAATCCGTGATCTGTCTTAGCTCACTAAAGTGAAGAACCATTAAGTTCAAATCTATTAATCAAGCTTGTGATGTCAATTCAAAATTTTTAGTTTCGGAACTGTGCGACCTGGTGGACAATACTATAACATTTAGTGGTTGCAACTGGACATTTATCACCTAGACAGTGAAATGCAAGACTGAGTAAACTATGGTAGCATAGAGAACCGTGATCACAGTCAATATGAAGAAGCTGAACTCCAAATCGCAGTGCCAACTAAAACTTGAATCCAAAATTTTATATTTCTTAAAACTCTATTGCTACAATCAGCAGGCTACATAATAAACTATAACGGATCCAATTCCATCCGAAAAAAGTAATTGACGAGATTTAAGAAAAAAAAATTAAAATCCCTAAAACAAAATTGGACATAAGATTGATTCTAAAACACTAAATGAACACGGTAAAAACCCCATCTGAACTCAAAATAGCAACTAATTAAATAAAAGCATTAATCAAATTTAACTCAAAGATCAAGTAGACTAAGTAAACAATCAAATTATACAGTAAATTCAGTAGCAATGAGATGAAAAGTACAAAAAACAGGATCTAAGAACTTAACGTGACATGAGATAGGATAATCCGACGACGCTTATAGCTAAAATCACAATTCTCTTCTTGGCTTCGTCCACCAACTCACGAACCGTCACCTGCTTTGGCCTACTCATTTTTTTTTTCTGGCCAAATTAAAACTAACAAATCAAATCAAATAAAAAATAAAATAAAATCTCTCAGTCGAAAGAATCATTTTTTTTTTTTTGGTAATCTCTCTTTTTCACGGCAACTGTAAACCACCGTCAATATGTCATAACAAAAATCAAATATCAATTAGCTTAAAAGCTAATAGGGGAAGAAAGAATCCAAGAATGTTAAGTAAAAAGTTTAAAAGAAGTAAAGGAACCGAAAGGAAAAGCTGTTTGTTTGGAAAGAAAGAAAAATGAGTTGAGAAAGCGACAGGAAAAGAAATGGGAAATTTCAACGCGAGGACCGTTAGGTTTCGTTTTGGTGCTAATTCAACTTTCGCGAATCTCTCAACTTTGGTGATTCGGATTTGATATTTGATTTTTCGGGGATTTGAAAGGTAAGCAGAATTTTATTTATTTATTTAGATTTTTTTTTTATTATTTTTACAAAAATGTAACTGATTCGAATTGAGCTTAGACAATAAGAATTAAGAAGATTGAGTATGACTTAAAATTGAAGATTTTTTATTCGAGTTTGATTTGATTTGAGATTTAAAATTTAATTTAAACTAGGTGAAAATTTATTTTTATATTTAAATTTAATTCGAGATAAAAATTAAATTATTAAAATTTATTTGGTTAAGCTAGATTAAACTTGTTTATCTAAAAAAAATAAACTTAATTTCTATGTTTATCTTTAAACTCAATTATTTATACTCGAATTTGAATTTTAATTGAGATTTTTTAATATTAATAAAAATTAAATATATATAAATAAAAAACTCGATCATACGCATGAGCTATTCGAATTTTTTAAAAGTTTTACTAATTTTAATATCAAAGCGTGTCTCAACGTCCAAATTTTAATATTTTTTTAATTTTTTCATAAATCCAACTTAATTTCTTGTTTATCTAGTAAAAATAAACTTAATTTTTATACTCAACTTCAAACTTAATTATTTATATTCGAACTCGAATTCTAATTAAGATTTTTTACTAATAATAAAAATTAAATGTATATAAACAAAAAAACTAGATCATACTTACTAGCCATTCAAATTTTATAAAAATTTTATTGATTTTAATATCGAAACATGTCTTGTCACTAGACCTGCTCAAGGGTCGGGCTACCCACCCAAGCCCGAAGATCGGCAGGATATTTGGGAGGGTTTGGACAAATATATTGACCCGAAAAATGGGCTTGGATAAAAAAATTAGGCTAGATTAAAAAATGGAGCGAGCCTTGGGCTCAACTTTCAAAGCCCGAGCCTGGCTCAACCCATTTTACTATTGTATTATATATATTTATTTTATATTTTATGTATTATATAATTTTTATCATATAAACAATACATATATATAACATTATAGTGTAAACTTTAAAAACTAAGTTAAATTATTTATATTTATAAACT
>JBBYHL010000009.1:7539609-7552375 GCA_038381835.1 Adansonia madagascariensis | reverse complement strand
AAAATAAAATTTAAATATTATTTTTTAATAATAAATTTTATAATCATTGAATTAAATGAGTTTGAATTAAAAAAAAAAAACAGGCAGTTTAACTCAGAGGTATTCACGCTTGCGTTTATCAGAAAATTCTACAGAAAAACTTATCCAAAAATAAAATAAAGTAAAATTCTGCAGAAAAACAAGAAAGACAAAAAAAAATTCACTGAATATTTATTCGTTTTCACCTTTCCTTTTTTAAATGTGTATTGAATAACTAATGCATGTGATGTTGATTATGATTAATTCCACTTTACCTGAGCATTGAAAATAGATTGTGCCCGCAAAGCCATGCTGGTAATGCATCAAACTAACGCGGGTCTGGTCGCCAGACAAGGAAAATGAAACATGCTACTCTATATTATTGGTCTAATTTGGATTAAATATGAATAAGATTTTATAATTTTAATTAATTCAATTTAGTTTAAATTATTATTTATTTAATAAAATATTTTAATATTTTTTAAATAATATGAATTTTTAAATTCAATTCATATAGAATTTAGATAAGTAAAATAAAAAATTTTCAAATCACGATTTCAACTTGACTTATTACGGAGAAGTTTAGATTATTTCGTTTATGCTTTTTTGACGTCATTCTAACCTCAATAAGGTTTATCTAAAATTATAACTATTAAAATAAATTTTAATATTTGTGCCTTATTGTATCGTGTATGTGTATGTAAGAGTGGGCTAAGCTATGACTAATAATGTATTAAAGAAACTTCCACATTGAAACCCAACAAAGGAAGTGAATTCATGGCGTGCGTGCTTAGTACGCAAATTTTGTGCCTTTCCAACATAACAGGTCCCAAGTTAAGAAGTGGGAAGCATGATCCGTCTCATTGCCCAAGCCCCACACTCTTCTTCCTTTTTCTTTTGTTAGTTGTTGACACAAGATATTTTATTCTAAGCTCGGTTGGAATCCATCTCCGTGGATCTATTTAATTGGACTGGTACATGAGTAAATATTTGATTGATTCGATTTTAAAAATTTTAAATATTAAATAAACTAATTAAATTTAAAAAATTAATTAAATTTTGCATAATAAATTAAAATAATTGAATCGAATTGATTCAATTCGATTCGTTATGTTGGTTTGAGTCTTGTGTTTTTATCAAATTGGATAATTAATATAAATATTAACATATAATCTTTTAGTTTTTTTAATTAGACGTAGATTTGTCTGGTTGATTCAGTTTCAAAAATAAAAAAACAATAAATAGATTGAATAAACATATTTAAACCAATTTGTCTAATTGAAAATTTTATCGAAATTGACTAAACCGAACTAAATGAATTAATTAAGATTAGTTTAACCGATTCACTCAACTAGTGCTCACCCCTAGCCTCACCTTATCATTTCAAGGCCCGTTTAGCATTTTGTTAGCATAGTACTTTAGGTCAAAACTTATATTACCTCACAATCATAATACTGAGCTGATAAAAAAACTCTGGCTTTTATAATTAAAATCATGAGTATATAACACAAATAAAAAAAGTCAAAAATTGAAGATGATTTAAAATCTTCTTATTTTTAAACTTTTAAGGTGTGTTTTGTAAGATTGAAAAGCAAAATGAAAGATAAGGGAGAGCAAAAAGCTCGTAAGAAAAATGAATTTTGAGTTTGATTGGTAAAAAAGAAAAGTGAAAGAAAAAATAAGAAAGATTATCATTTTTCACACCAGTTAAAAAAATAAATTACTCTAAATTAAAAAAAAATAGGAGTTGTATAAGTTAAGTATGTATATTTATAAAATTATATATTATTTTTTAAATTTTATTATTTTATTATAACTTTTAACGTGTATAATAATAAAATCATTATTTTTTTACCTTCTTTCCTCTTATTTTATTTTATAATTATATCAAGTAATGAGTGAAAAGAAATTTACTTTTTCTTTTCACTTTTTCATATTTACTATCAAGTATACTGGCAAAAAGAAAAAGTATATTTTCTACCTTTTCAATTTTCTTCTCTTTTAATTTTTTTTAATTTTTAATTTTCTCTCCACCTACCAAACAAATTTTTATCATTTTAAGTATTATATTTTTGACATTTCAATTTCTTATAAGACTTTTTTACATCAATACAACACAAATAAAATTTTTTAAACCGTATTTTTATCACACTTTAAGCACATTTTTTCGACCCAAATTTTTTTCAACCAAAACGTTTTCTACCGAAAATGCTAAACTAACCTTAAAGGACTATAGAGTTGGGACACTAGGGAACGACCAAGGTTTATTTTTTTTCTTTGCATGATTTTAGTAACAAGTGCCTTGAGGATATATTTTAAGGTTATTATAAAATAATATTTTTATTTAATACATTAAAAATGATTAATAAAATTGTCAGCTATTGCATTTAAATGCTAAACTAACCTTAAAGGACTATAGAGTTGGGACACTAGGGAACAACCAAGGTTTGGTTTTTTTCTTTGCAGGATTTTAATAACAACTGCCTTGAGGATATATTTTAAAGTTATTATAAAATAATATTTTCATTTAATACATTGAAAATGATTAATAAAATTATTAACTATTGTATTTAATAAGATGTAATTAGTATAAATAGTATATAGTAATATTAACAAACCTTATAAGATGTCTTACGAGTAGTCGTTAGTAAAATCTTTTCTTTATATTACAAAGCATTGATATTTGGATACTTTTTTATCTTAAAAAAAATTTGAATTGTTATTGGGATATCATCTTGCAATAATATGATTAAGGATTAATATACCAATTGCTCCTAAACTATACTACCTTTCACAATTTTGGTACTTAAAAGAAAAATTCATAATTGGATACTTAAACTTTTTTTATTACACATGTTAATCTAAAACTTAACAGTGATGACGTGTTATTTTTTTGTCAATAGAATTGTGCCATGTGATATTGTTGATATAAAACAATGCCATGCCAACATTTAACAAAATTATTTATTTTTTTAATTTAAGAAAATTCAAAAATGTTAACATACCATTGCTTATATGTCATCAATACACATGTCATAATTTATTTGTTAAAAAATATATGTTATCACTATTAAATCTCAAACTAACATATGTAATAAAAACAAAATTTAAACATTTTAATTTTAAATTCTTTTAAAATATCAAATCGTAAAACAAAATATAATTTAGCTATTAATTTGTAATTAACCTTGTGATTGTTAGCCGAAGAGGAGAGGCTCTAATTCCGAAAAGGATTGAATCTGGACTAAGGTGTCCATATCACTTTAATTATTTTTTGGAAAGCCCTAAAGATATTTTTTTTATTTTTTATATATCTTATATTTCATTTGTTTATTCGCTAAGTAGCTTTTTTTTTTCAAATATTAAATATTTTATTTTAAGATGTGTAAATATATTTTTTATTTTATTTTTTTTAAAATTTTAATTATTTACTAACCTCTCAAATATGTCATAAATTAATTAGATATAAATTTTAATTTAATATCCTTAATAATTATTTTCTTCATATTACGTTTCACCTCACAATAACTACTACTTTTATAGGTAAAGACATTCAACCACCAATTTTAATCTTATGAGCATTTACATGTTATTTTATCATTCAAATAAAAAAAATTACCTCGGCTTAAAAAAAGTATTTTTTATTTTAAATTGAAATTAAATAAAAAATAATAGTAATATTTATTATTAATAAAATGACACTGAGCTAATAAATTTAATTTGAAAGTCTAGTTTGGGTAGACCCAGTTATTTTGGGAATGATATAATTGTTTGACACAAATATGATAAAAAATATAATTAAAATATTATATGACATAAAAATTAAAATAAATATAATATAAATAAATATATCAAAAATCTTGATTCCACATTCAAGACATGTTCATAAGCCTTTTTTTTTTTAAATTTTCTATGCTGACCTCTTTGTCAAATATGTAATAATCAGTTGAAAGTAGAAGTGTCTGCGAACGAGACCGAGCCGTAACCTGAAAATTTTTTGAATTTTAAGTTCAGGTATAAATTTTGTCCAACCTGATCCACCTATTTAGGCTTGAATCAATGTTCATCTTATTAAAAATTTATTTTTATTAATATTTATATATTTTATTATTAAATTTAAATAAAAATATATTATTTTAATCTAAAAATATTATTTCGAGTCGAATCGACTTGAAATAAAAAAAATGTAAATACAACCCCGACCAGACCTAACCAAGCAATTGGCCCATTCGAATTACCCTACCCACATACATAACTAGTTGCAAGCTTTTGTACTAATATTGTAATTTATTAAAAAAAGGTTAAATTTTTAATTTTGCACTAACATTATAATTTGTTAAAAAAATTTTAATTTTAATGATCAAAATTCAATCATATATTTACAATCTCAATTTCACATTTAAATTTTTAAATAAAAGTCTCGGTTAAATTATATTATTTTATATCAATTATAGAAAGAATAGGTTAACATCAAAAGGCTGCTTTATTTTTGCTGTTATTTTTAACAATCGTGACTCAGAATAGCTATTATTACATATGCTTGCAATTATTGCTAATTGACTATGATGGAACAATATTCCATATTAAGGATTTCAAATTTCAAATCAATTGATTTAATCTCAAATTAATGATAATATTTTTATATATTATATATATTTTATGTAATTATAAAAATTGAAATTACGCTATGAACATTAGAAAAAAAATTATTGATTAAATATTGAAAAAAAGTTAAATTAATAATTTTTTTTTTTTTTACTTTGTGGTGTTTTATGTTATTTATTGTTTTAAGAAATAATCTTTTAATTAAAATGATTAAAGAATTAATCATTGATATGTGAAGGTCGAGTTAGACCCAATTTTAAAATTATTTTTAGCTAATCCGCATCAATAACAAATACGACAAATGATCAATTTTCTCATAAACTTAATAAATTAATTGCATAAACAATTTAACTCACGAACCAGCTCATATTAAAGGCTAGATTGCCAATCTTTTTTTTTTATTGAATGAACCGATCTAATGATGTATGTGTGTCGAGTTTACATATTTTATTTTATCATAACTGTATTTAAAAATATTTTATATTTATATAATTTTTAATAAATTAATAATTTATATTATATAAATTTTAAAATATATTCATATTATATTTTAATTATTTTTTAAATTATATTTATCGTCCGTAATATTTTTAAATCTACGGTATATAAATAAGTGACTAGAAGGAATCTTTCTCTTGTACCAAAATTGCCTTTAAAATCCTGAGTTGTCCTCCAAAAATCAAAACCTATCTCTTTGGTTTTTGGTTAATTGCACACATATATATAAATATATATATATATATATATATATATATCTTTGCAATATCCCATTTTTTCTAATTAAGTATATGAAAAACAAAATTTGACTAAAATAAGTAATTATATTATGGTTTCATCAAATATATAAATACTTGATATTAATATTATTAAATAAATATTAACATGATATTTAATACATATTACAATCATGACACGTGATATTTTTAAATAATAAAATAAAATTTTATCAGGTATCATAATTTTATTCGATATTAAATGATGCATCAGTATTTATTTAATAATATTAGTATAAAATATTTATATGTTTGATTGAATTATTATAGAGATAACAATTTTAATTAAAATATTTTAAATACTCAATTAAAAAATAATATAATACAAAAGTCATTTATGCAATTAGCCCTTTTTTTTTTTAATTTTTTTTTCCAATGAAGGACTTGTTACAACTGGCGCGGTGAAAGTCGCATTGGCCCCTCCCATCCAGATATAGATTCATGTTCCTCTTAATTGAAAGTATAACAAATTTTATTTGCTTTTATTTGATTTTTAATTTATCTTAATTAAAGCAAATCTATTTACTTGATGTTGAATATATAAATCCTTCTCTACGTATTATTGTCGCTAAATTTGGAAATATGTTTAAAAAATAATCAGACATAAAATAGAAAAATAAAAATAAAACTAATACTTGAAAGGTCAATTTTTTTTTAAAAGACAACCTTATTCAGTATACTAAATTAGTTATTACTGCAATTATTATTACCTTTATTTAATAGATACTTTTTCTTTTTCTTTTTCTTTTTTTACTTAAAATATAATTAAAAACAAAAGCACCTAAAATATATATATATATATAAATTCAAACGTTGCAACTAGCTCATCAAAGGCCGGGATTGAATTGCTGTCGAAATATTTATCTAACTTATTATTTAAAGGCTGAATTTTAATCGATTCGATGATTTATTTTATTATTAAAATTTTATATTAATATTTATATATTTTATTAATAAATAATTTAAATATTTTATAATAATATTAATTAAAATTTAATTATATTTCATTAATTAATAATAATTAAGATTGGATTAAATTTAATTTATAAAATTTTATTCAAAACGGTTAGTATAGACTAAACTTATTGAACTTTTGAGTAGATATAATCGCAACATTTGCTCACTGCGGGGGCGGACGCGGACAATCAGACACGGCCAGCGAAATTTTGTCTCTAGGACATGGAAAAGGAAAATACGACGTCGTTTGCTCCTCAGCGGATGAACTTATTTCTTTGTCGGGAGCGGGGCCCACTCAGTCCACATTCTTTCCCTACGTTCCCACCCAATCATAAGACCGAAAAGAAAAAACCCCTCTCGCTTTCAGCTTCTCCTCTGTTTCAAACCTCAAGCAGAAAGTAAAAAAAAAAAGAGGAAAAAAATTCAAAACCTCGATTTTATCGGAACCTCACCGGTGATTCTCTCCGGAGATGGCTACGTCACCATCTCCATCACCGACGTCGTTGCCTTCCTCTCCCAACACTACTTCTTCTCCTCCTTCCCCTACGCCGCCAACTACTACTACTTCCGACCCCGTGTCGCCTCCGCCTCCAGCGGCTGCCCCTACGAATAGTACGACGGGAGCTACGCCACCGCCGCCCAGTGGGGGCTTGCCGCGTGGGACATTAGCAGGGCTTATAGTAGGGGCAGGGTTGGGGGCGCTAATTGTGCTGATTGGAGTGGGAATTTTCGTAATTTTCTATAAGAGGAGGAAGAAGAAGCTTGCTCAGAATTATTCTGGATTTCCTCGTCAAGGAGGTTTGCAAAAAAGATTTTTTTTTTTAATTTTATGAAATAATTACAGGCACTTAATATAGTTACTTGTACTTCTTAATTTAATCTTTTAGTTATTTCTGTTTTTTAATTATATATTTTTGAAGTACCATTTGTAATTTGTTGCAGTTTGCTTAAGAAAAATATGACCTTAGTTTTTTAATATTATATATTTTTATGAATTCTAGGTTGATATTTTAAAGTATTTGTTTTGTTTGTATTGTTATTTAATATTGTTTTATCTGAAAACTATATTTGTCTACATTTTGTCGGGTTTGCCTTATCTACTATGTATTTGTTTATTAGTTTTAATAAGATTTTTGGTTTAATATGGTGAATCTTGAGTTCCTTCCGGTATTTTATAGTATCATTTAGTTGGGTTTGCTTTGAAACATTGATTATTGGTTTTCATTGGTTTAACTTACAATTTATGGGCTAGATCTGCATGCTTGATGGTATGCGGTGTTTTTCTTTCAGAGTTCATATGAATCAGTTGACAGAGAATACCTAGAGTATGCAGCTTGATTGAGTTACTTTTATTAAGGATTTATAGTTATCATGAATTTGAAAGCTACTGTAGTTTTTTGTTAATTAACATGTGGGTTTCAGTTTTATTGTTCTTATTATGGTGATGATTTCTCAATGTTTCCATACTGATTTGCATATTTTAAACCATTTACAAAGGAATGAGATTTATCCTTTTCAGCTTTCTAACTGTGAGAACTGTGCGGCCATGAACATCCATGCTTGCATGCATGTGCTAGTACACAAACACATATGAGTATCTAGGAAAGGGGGTGGTCACCCAGCACTGGTACTTCTAGTAATCTGGAAGTTCGTTTCTGTTTATGTTTGACTAGCAGCAAATGCCATATTTAGGATTGTTTGTGTGCTTGTATGTTGATTCAGTTAAGGCATTTCTATGTTTCATTCTTGCATGATATGCTTTATTGGGACAATTAAATGCTTTATGATTATAGTCTAATGTGGAATTAAAAAAAACCAATGTTTTTCAAAATTAGAAGAATTTGCACTAATTCTTGCATGTTGTTATGCATCCAGTTAATCCTCAAAATTGGCAGCAGAATGTTCCTCAAGTTGCTGTTCTTCCGAAACCTACTCCTCCGCCAGGAATCACACCACATCTTCACCAGTCACCAGCAAATGTTTATGCTTCTGTTGAACCTTCTTCAACAAGTACTAGTTTGGGCTTAGAGAGACCATCAAATCCATCACCTTCCCCAGGAGTGGCCATAGGACATTCTTTGGGCACATTTACATATGAAGATTTAGCATTGGCAACGAATAATTTCTCTGATTCTAACCTCATTGGTCAAGGAGGTTTTGGTTATGTCCACAAGGGAGTGCTAAAAAATGGGAAAATAGTTGCAATTAAGCAGTTAAAAGCTGGAAGTGGACAGGGTGAGCGTGAATTTCAAGCAGAAGTCGATATCATCAGCCGTGTTCATCATAGACATCTTGTTTCACTAGTTGGATACTGCATTATTGGAGACAAGAGGTTGCTTGTTTACGATTTTGTTCCCAACAATACATTAGAATTTCATTTACACGGTGAGTCATTTTTGTGGTTAAACCCTCTTCTACTCCACTTCACCCCCACAACTGGCTGTGAGAAGATGAATATTGACTAGCTGAACAAAAAAGAAGAAAATGAACATTGGGTTGCTAATCGTATTTTTTTTCTTCAAGTACTTGCTTATTTTACTGATATCATTTCTCTTTTTGAAAAATTTGCAATGTTTGCCAACTCATGTTCCTGGTATCTTTATATGGGTGCTTTAAGGGATTTTGAAGATCTTAAGTCAAATGGTTTTTGATACCCTGTGTTCAGGGTCGAAGTCTATGTCAGTCATGAAATATTAGATTTCATAAAATGGTGAAATTGCAATAAATTTATTGACATTGGAGGTGGAAAATTGTACTGCTATTTTCTAGCTTGTTTCAGAATTGTGCTTTGCAACAAAAGTAACAAATGATGGTACTTGTATGTGTTTGGTTCTTTGTAATGAGTGATACTTGATAAAGCTTTTGAAAAATTCATAAGTTTATTTTCTTGCATGTGATGGATAATAAATAGATAAGTCGTATGCTATTATGTGAAACAAATAGTGTTTATTTCTTTGTATAATCATGATACTAACTGGTTCTTGAACAGGTATAGTGGACAGAAGTATAAAATTGAGATCACAACTTTGATTAAGGGTGTATAGCTGTCAGTATGTGCATATCTTAACTATGATACTTTGGTTTTAACCGGATGAAAATTGACATGCAGCAAAAGAGAGACCGGTTATGAACTGGTCAACCAGAATGAAAATTGCTCTGGGTGCAGCCAAAGGATTGGCATATTTGCATGAGGACTGTGAGGATATTTTACATAATCTACTTTAAGTAGTGAATTTCGTGCACTTTTCAGTTTCAGTTTATTTTTTTTCCACTAAACATAAATATATAATCAGGTCAGCCCAAGATCATACATCGTGATATCAAGGCAGCTAACATTCTTCTTGATGATAGCTTTGAAGCAAGGGTATGATTTCAGTTTTCAAATTGAATGCTATTTACATAGCCACAGGATTTATTTATCCCTTTGCCTCGTGAGGCTCAGAACAGACCAAAGTTTATATGTTTCTCAATGTTATATCAGCTCTTTGGATGTATCTTGGAAAAGTAAAACTGTTGATTAGTTTTTGCATGACACTTGAGTGAGCAAACCATCCTTTAGATTGAAACACTAAATAGAAAAAGAATTTGAGCATCAGAGTTGTTAAAGATACTTTATCTAAAAATTTGATGAAAACTTGTTCTGAAAATATTGCTGTAAAGAAATTTTCTTTTTGATTCCGTACTTCTTCTTGAATGCAAGAATTTCACTCTCTTGTGTGTACGCGCGTGTCTTTTCCAGGTTGCAGATTTTGGACTTGCAAAGTCTTCTTTAGATACTGATACTCATGTCTCCACTCGAGTGATGGGAACTTTTGGGTAACATATGTATTTTCACTTATTTCCTCAGCATTTGATTTTGTTGCAAAAATTCAAGAAGTTATGGTTCACTCCACGCAATCTTCCTGTATATATTCCCTTTATCTATAGTCTGTAAAAATCATTTGCATCCCTTCTGACAAGAATGTATACAAGCAGTTACATGGCTCCAGAGTATGCCTCCAGCGGGAAGCTCACTGAGAAGTCAGATGTTTTCTCCTTTGGGGTTGTGCTGCTGGAGTTGATTACTGGACGCCGCCCCATTGATAAGGCTCAGCCGTTCTTTGATGATAGCATAGTTGATTGGGTCTGTATTCTTTTTATCAGCACTAGTTCATTTAATGTAAATATATAATCTAGTCAATAATGACATGTTTCCGGCTTTAAGTAATTTCCTAATGTTAAAAGGGCGTTTTTATATTCTTTTCAAATGTTCAAAACAAAAGGTTTCGGCCTCACCCGGACATGGAGACGCAAATGCCAGATCTTCTGATAAACTCTATGGCCTTCTAACCCCTTGTCTCAAATCCTTGTGTATTAGTGCTCGATGGGCATGGGATGAATAACAGATCTTTTTATTGAATTCCAGGCAAGGCCTTTGCTCTCGCAAGCTCTGGAACATGGAAATTTTGATGCATTTGTGGATCCGAGGTTGCAGAAGGACTATGACTCCAGTGAAATGAGCCGAATGGTTGCTTGTGCTGCAGCCTGTGTGCGTCATTCTGCTAGGAATCGCCCGCGGATGAGTCAGGTTCTTTTACTAACTAGTTAATTTTAAGTTTTAGTCCTTTATCAACACTTTTCATTTTATCAATTAGGTAAATGTTCTAGAGTTGAATGGTCAGGTGTTTTTGAAAGCATGGTAACATGTTGCCGCTAGCAAAAGTTAATTGTTGGTATTTATTATTGTTTGATAACATTTTTACCTATAGAGAGATTTTTATCTGTTGGGGATGTTTTTGCCTTTTAATTTATGACATCTAGATGTTCCAAATCAATGGTATTTTGACAATTCATGAACCTGCACTAAATTCTGGCATGTAACCACCTTTCTGTCACTTAACCAAGCAGATAGTTCGAGTTCTGGAAGGAAATATTTCTCTGGATGATTTGAATGAGGGAATCATGCCGGGGCACAGCAGAGTGTTTGGTTCCTACGAGAGTTCTGATTACAGCTCAACTCAATACAAGGAAGACATGAAGAAGTTCAGGAAGATGGCACTGGAAAGCCAAGAACTCGGTAGTAGCGAATACAGTGTGCTCACCAGTGAACACGGTGTTAACCCATCTAGCTCCAGCACCGAAGGCCAACAAAGTACCCAAATGGAAACATTGAAAACGGAGAAAGAAACCAAAAATGTAAGCAGAAGCTCGTGACAAAAACAGTAAATTATTGTTGCCACCCTGCTGTTTCTATTATTGCCTCAATTTTGCAACTAGAGGGGAAACCAGTTTTAAAGCAAATCTGAGATTTTCATTGAGATGCTATCCAAAAACGTCAGCCATGGTAGACTGGTAGCAATAGTGCAATCAATATTTGGGGTTTGGTTGGATTTTGTCAAATTCCATTGATTTTAAGGTATTATTTGATTGTTTAGAGCTCTCAAAACCTCTGTATTGCGTGTATATTTGATAGGAGTAATACTTTAAATGCTAGTTCACGGCTAGAAAGTTACAGTGTTGTATCAAATTCTATAGAGGGAGCTTCAATGAAATTGCAACAGCGTTTAATTGTGCTGTTTTTAGCCTTGCAAAATCCTCACTTTAGTGTATGTTTTTACTATCCACATTATATTCGTGTATTTTATTATATTATAATTATGTTTAGAGTATTTTATATTTTATATAAATTTAATATATTAATAATTCTTATTATATAAATTTTAAAATATTTATATATTAATATCGTGTTCGTGTATATATATATATATATATATATATATATATATATTTGGTCTTAACAGGTTGTTTAAGGTTACATTCTGTTATTATATTCATAATTTATTTTATTTTTATAATTGCCGAAGAGATTTTGCGTTGGTGGCAAAAAGGATGTTCTGAAGCTTTAGGATATTAAGTTCAAGGATATAGTACTTAATGATGATTATAACTGCTCTTATAATTTCATAAAAAGGTACTATAATTAAAAGTAATTCATGTATAAAATAATAAATAGTATTTAGTTATTTATTATTTACTTAGACTTGAAACAAAGTTACACAGGTACGAATAAACAGGAGGCTAAAAATAAAAACTAAAAAAATATTATAAGATTGAATCAAATATAAACAAATTATTATTTTTGTTTCATAATTAAAAAAAACTAGTATCATGCCCCCGCTTCGTAGAAGAATTATATTTATTTTATAAATTTAATTATTATTAATTAAAAATTAATTATAAATCAAATTTTATTAATAAATATGTATTTAAAATCGAATATGAATTTTAATTGATTTGGAGCTATCAAGCAAATCTATTACTCTAAATACATCATTTAAAAATAAAATAATTAATGATTTTTTTTAAATTTTTAAATTTTTATTAAATAATATTTATTTATTTAAATTTGATATAGATTTTAAATTAACCCATAA
>JBBYHL010000009.1:7491592-7504016 GCA_038381835.1 Adansonia madagascariensis | reverse complement strand
TTTTTTCTCTCATCTAATTTTCCTGGGTTTTTACCATGCAAAAGGCATGCCTTACCACTATTGTAATTCGTATCACTATCTCGTTCCATTTTGATCAAAAACATATGTTTCCCAATTCTATTCCAATTTATGGCCAAATTAAAGTCTATACTTTTACTTACATGTGATCAGAATAAAATATCTAAAACAAGTAATTGGAGGTCAAATTTCTGGTTCATGCCATATTAATCATGTTCATCTTGGATTGAACTTCATTTCATTATTTTTTCATTCATTATTATTCAATACAATTTTAACCATCGATTCAAAATTTAATTTTGATTTGATTTAACAATTTTTAAATAGATCTTATAAATATTAATGATATTAATAAATATATTAAAAAATAAATAAAAATAATGGATAAGAATGCAAGCCGTTCATCCTATTTTTAAGAGAGTGCAAAAAGTGTTCCATTTTTCTTTCTTCCTTTTCTGCAGTAGTTTGCATAATAATATCCATTTCATTTTGCCTTTATATCTCCACTTGCTCTTAACAATTCAATGGCCCCATAATTATAAATCTTAGTGACCCAACAAAAATAAAAATAAAAAAATTATAAATTTTGAGATTCAAATATTAAATCTGTATTTATTTTTTCTACAATCGAACCGATTAAACTTAAAATCATTAGTCAGTTTGGTTTAGTATATGCTTTATAATTGAAAATTTAGGAAACGGGTTGAATCGTGAAGAGATAAGTTTTGTTTTATGCATGCTGTAGAACAAAAATTTAGAAAACTAGTGAAAAATGGTTAAACCTATAAAAACTTTGACAAAAAGCTAGTTTTATTCTTTTTAAAATATATTTTAAAAATTTATTATATATATTGAAATTTAAACTTTTGATCTATTAAATTTAATTAAATATTATATAATTTAATCAAATATATATTTTTATTAAATATTAAATATATTTAATATTTATTTAATATTAATATAAATATTACTTATTTAATTTTTAATTTTTAATTTTACTTAAATTTATTGATTTAATCGATCAAGTTTGAGGTCTAAAATATTTGTGATATTGAAAAAAAGTCAATTTCTAAAATTTTGAAATTGCTTTGGAAAAATTAGATATTTTGATGCCTCGAAGTGAGCATTCAAATTAGAGATTCAAATAGTAATCGTAACATAACGTTATGATCGTTTTTAGCAATTTTGATATTTTTTATTACTAATATCATAATTGATATTTTTTTTATATTTGATCGCGATCATATTCATTATATCTATAATTATAATAAATATGATATAATAAAAATCACGTTTGTAATCACTTTTTAATTCTCAAATTCAAATGCTATAGTAAAAAATATCATGTTATTTGAAAAAATTATCCTCGACATTATTAGTTTAAATAATTTTTTTACATTCATACTTTTATATATATTATTCACATAAAATAATTTTTAATACATTTATAATTAATTAATATTATCTAAATTTTAAAACTTTTATAAATTTATTTTATATTTATAATTTTTAATAAATTATATTTTAAGTATTTTTTCGTCCTCATTGTCACTATTTTTTTCCCCCTTCGGTTTCTTCCAAAGAAAGGGGTCCAAAATCTTCCGCTAGATTTTGTTGTTTTCGGTTGAGAAAGCTGACGATTACGAACGTTGCGTCACATTTCTCAAAACAAACCAAATAAATAAATAAAGTAAGGTCACAGTGCGTATGTTAGCAACAATCATCAACCACCTTCATTCCCGGCGCATTTTAGTCACCCATCTGTTCTTTTTCCACATTTCGCCATTTTAATGATTTCTCTCTTTCACCTCATTTTTCAGGCGCTTATCTTTTTTAATAATTAATTCTGATTACGCCATTTTCAACCATTTTCAAAGCTCTAATTTACATCTATATTTATTTCTTCCTTATACGACGTCTCTTTTCTTTATATAATAAACCGATCCTTCTCTATTCTTTAAATTCTGTACATTTTGGGAGTAGAAAAAGTTTGATTTTCACTGTTCTTGAATCTGTTTCTTCTTTTTTTTTAATTGCTGAACCCAAAAATGGTGAGTTCTTTAAGTTTTAATCTTGTGTGAAACGCTGCCGTTTTGAGGCTAAATCCAGCTCTACTCTGTTTCTCAATCATTTACGATATCTTTTTAGTCTGTTTCTGTTCTTTCTCTATTGCTTGATCGGACAAAAAACGGCAACGTTTTATCAACTTTGTTTCTGTTGTTTCGGGCGAACTATTCAGTTTCTAAAGAATTCTATTTCTGATCTCTGTAATTTTCTTTGTTTTTTTTTTTTTTTTTTTGTTATCTCTCAAATGCAGTCCTTTCGCTTACATTATTGCATCCGATAGATTGATTTGATTAGTTAATTTGTAATTGATCTTTGAATTTATTTTGCAGTTGACGGCAGAAAGTGTCGTAGTTAGTACTGTGGAGGAGGGTGTTTATACTAACGTGGCAATGCGGGGACGACACGCCGATGCTTATTCCATGTACAAGCGTGGTACCAAAGACTATATCAGTGCCTATGACAAGGAGCAAGGTTCAGGTATTCTCCATTTTACTTGATTTTTTTTTTTGTTTTTAAATTAATGGGTATTTAAAAAAGGGTTATTTTTTATTAATTTTGGTTATGTCATGAATTTTTCTATGAGACATTAATGTAGATAAAGTTTAAGGTTTGTCTGTCGATTTGGGGACTGCAAGTGGTTGTTTTAGTGATTAAGATAATAAAATGGCTATTAATGGGGAAATGATTTATAACCTTTAAAAAAAAAATGCACGTTGCATGAAGATGAATGAAAGCTTTACTTTTTGCTTTATGTTATGCATTTTTATGCTATGGGTTTTTGTACCTGATCTCCTTATCTGCATGCATTTTGTTCCGAATTTGAATGTCAAGTCCCTTTTTTTAATCCAGAAATTAGGATGGGGAATATTTATATGTTATAAGCATTTTTTGCGTGAAAGTTGTCTTTGTTAGCTTCAATAGTGCTAACTACTGATGATATGCTGATTCTTCATATGGGCTTTTAAGTACGTTTGCTGAATGGAGTGGGCAAAGATATTGGAAATCCTTCTTGGAAGCGTTCATTCCCGCATATAATTGTGGCAACCTTATCTTCCTTCTTATACGGTTACCATCTTGGGTTTGTTCCTTCTTGGATTTTTTTTTTTTGTTGGTTGTTTCTGGAAATTCTGGAGATAATGTATTCTTAGTACTTGCTATTGTTAATGCAGAGTAATTAATGAAACGCTAGAAAGCATGTCATATGATCTTCGTTTTCATGGGGATACCATGGCTGAAGGTACTCATGTAATGAATTTGTTGTTCATCTTATTTGAGAATTGCTGTAATAATATGTTGTCTTTTTGTTGAAATCAAGGTCTGGTTGTAAGTATATGTTTAGGGGGTGCCTTTATTGGATCGCTGTTCAGTGGTTTGATTGCGGATGGGGTTGGGCGTCGCAGAGCATTCCAGCTATGTGCTTTACCTATGATAATTGGGTCTTCAATGAGGTGATTGCAATGTTATTTAACTTTTAATCTACCTTAATTCCTAGCATTTTTATTTTGAATCTATCTCAACTTGGCTATCAATTATGCTTAAAACGCTTTTATTTGATAATGTCTTTGAGGGTTTGTTAACAACTTTTTTTTTTATTTTTATTGTTTGGATTCTAGCTCGTACTTAATAGTCACAAGGCAAAATTTCAGTTTGATAACTGTATCTTGTTAATTTCCGTCACCCGTTTTTATGGTCCCTAAGCCATTTTTGAGAGATATTGAATCCCTTATACCTTTTTGTTTTAGTTTTCATAATGGAAATTAATATATAGATAATAAGTTAGAGGTTCTCCTTGGCATCATGCTTGCAGTCTTTCAAATCAATAATCTTTACGAAGTTCATTATTTGACATACTTATATAATTCCAAAAATGTTCTTGCAGTGCAACAGCAAAAAACCTTTGGGGCATGCTTCTAGGGAGGTTATTTGTTGGGACTGGAATGGGTATTGGCCCATCTGTTGCATCTCTCTATGTGACAGAGGTATCCACATGATGATTAGTATACTATTTTTCTGTGATATTGCAAGGTCTTCTTCTCTTCTTTCCTCATTTTTCACATAGCAGCTTGATCCATGCACAGGTTTCTCCAGCTTATGTAAGAGGTACGTATGGAAGCTGCACTCAAATTGCAACATGCCTAGGATTGCTGGGTGCTTTGTTTATGGGATTCCCTGCTAAGGAAACTGAGGGTTGGTAAGAAATGATGAGTGAATTAGTCGTAGCTTTGAAAATGATAAATCAACAAAAAAAGATTGTTTTAATCTGTTGTTTATGGTTAAATGAAGTAAATTTTATGATTCCACCACCATTGCCTCCATAAGATGATGTGCTTGGTGTCACATTCTAATTTTCAAAAAAAAAAAAAAATCATAACACATTTTAACAAATTGGGGTTGTGCTTTGCTGACATAGATTGATGACATATTTCATAACTTAATGATGTGGGCAGGTGGCGCATATGTTTCTGGGTATCTGCTGTTCCTGCTGCTATATTAGCTCTTTTTATGGAGTTTTGTGCTGAGAGTCCCCATTGGCTTTTCAAGGTCGTTTCCTCTCCTTTCGTACAGCAATGAATAATTTTACATTCTCTCATTACATGTCGAGCATTGGTTAAGTTTCATCTTGTCCTTATTAAATTTAAATCCAAATAGAGTGATGCAAATGTTATTAAAAATTATGAAAGAGAAGTTCTAATTATGTTGACATTTTATGTTGTTATATTCTCTGAAACTATTACTTAAAAAGAACTGTTAGCTTTGCATATATTTTACATCAGCACTATTGCTTAAAATACTAAGTTATTTCAATTGCAATTAGATTTAAGGATCTGAATATAAAGCTGTTTTGCAGTTGAGCATCTTTGTAAAAGAATATTCAATTGAACAAAAATATAATTTTAATGTGTGGATTATGAGCTGAATTTGTTAAATTGGGTGGCTACTTATCCTAAAGGCTTAAATTAATAGAAAATGACCAAACTATTATGTTCAAGTTTCAACATGCCCCCTCACATGCAAGCCAGCTGAATGATTAATGGACTTGCATGTGGATTCAGTTGTACAAGAAAGCTGTAAGCTGACGAAGGATTAAAGCAGCAATGCATAGCCCGATGGGCAATAAGCCATTGGGTGAAGAAATATTAAAGGGGAATGTGGTTGTTAGGATTCGAACTCAAGAAATTTGTACCATGTTAAATTGGGTGACTAATTATCCCAAAAGCTTAAGCTGATAGGAAATAACCCACTATTACATTTAAGTTTCAATAGAATTAGAAATTTTAAGTAAGATCTTAGAAGCATCTGTGATGCACTTGCTCTAGGTGTTGAGATCGAAAAACAAACTCATTATACTGTTTTAAAAATATTCTTTTGAGGCTGAAATTTAAATGTTATGGACGACATATATAACAGTGAAAGTTAGGTTCATTTCTAAGGTATAGATTTACTGCCTGCCACTATATCCTAACAAAATCCCTTATCAAGACAGCTGAATCCTACCCTTTATTAAAAAATATATTCTTGTTTCTACTTTATCTATTAAGCAGAAAAAGAAAAAAAAAATGAAGAAGAAGATACAAGCATTTTGATATCCTTTCTCTTTGTTTATCTTCGATTAGCTTTTTCTAAGTAGAATACTATAAACTTTATAATTCAGAGAGGAAGAGGGGCTGATGCTGAGGCTGAGTTTGAGAAACTTTTGGGAGGACCGTATGTCAAAGGTGCAATGGCTGAATTGTCAAAGTCAGAGCGAGGGGATGAGGCAGATGCAGTCAAGTTCTCAGAGCTACTTTATGGCCGTCATCGTAAAGGTAAACATGCTAATAATTTTCTATAAGATTATTAAGTCGTACTATCTATACTTTTCCTTCTAAATGGTTACTTAACTTCTCCATTTGCAGTTGTTTTCATTGGGTCTACTCTGTATGCTCTACAACAGCTCTCTGGTATAAATGCCGTTTTCTTTTTCTCGTCGACTGTCTTTAAAAATGCTGGTGTATCCTCAGAGTCTGCAAACGTATGTGTGGGGATTGCCAATTTGTTAGGTATAAATGGCTACATTACCAAGTATCCAACTTGTGCATCATGGTGGAGTGTTTCTTTAAATATGCTGTTTATACGTCTTCAGGATCATTTGCTGCATTGCTTTTGATGGATAAACTGGGAAGGAAGGTACTCCTCATTGGAAGTTTCTCAGGCATGGTAAGGAATGGTGCATGCTAGCAGCATATACATAATATCAAATTTCTAATATGATTGTGTTCTGTAGCTGTGTATGGTGTTTATAATTTGACATCTAATTGTGTATCCTCTAAGAAAGCATGAGAATTATGTGGACTTGGTTGGAACTTAAAAATTCGTATCCTTTTTGTAAATTTAGAATAGCGGTTGGTTATTGTTCTGCAGCATTACCTTATGTTTTAGAACTAAAGTTATTGAATAACGCAGTTTGCTGTTGCCACTGATTATGAGACGCTAATAACTACAATGCCTAAGAATATAGGGCAGTGCTAGAGTATGAGATTCGTAGAGGATATTTGTATAGCTAATTGTGCATATTTTTCTGAGAGTTAGACTTGAACCTAACAATTTGTATTATGGTTAAAACAATCTTGACGCATTATTTGATCTTCACTTCATGCTTTTTGTTTCAGGTGGTGGCAATGGTTCTTCAGGCAACTTCAGCTAGTTCCTTAGTCTCAAGCAGCAATGATGTTTATCTCTCTGTTGGAGGCATGCTGTTGTAAGTTGTTAATCCTTTGAAGGTCAAAATGTTTTTTTTGCATGGAGATAAGCTTATTAAACCATTGAGGCAAATAATATCTTGTAACGGATATAGTCCAGTAATTCCTACATCAACTTTGAACATATTAAAGTTGGAATTCTATTGTTCTATAAGAAGTTTCAAAAATCATTGTTAGATTGAGATCATTGTTACAAGATTTGTACGTTACAGCTTTAGTGTCGCTTTGGATATTTAAAATTTCCTCTTCATTCATCACAAGACAATGGATATTGAACACATTTTACGGCATGAATGGGATACATTTGTTATACGCTGCTTAATTTAAATTTTTTTTCCTAAATTCATTGGGGTGCCATAGAACGTGCTTGACATGACCTTATTACCGACTTTTATGAAGGCTATTAAAGGGAAACATCTATATTTAGCGACATCATTTTGTGGCGTGGCATTCTCTTAAGAACGAACTTGATGATGTGACAATGCAGGTTTGTCTTGGCCTTTGCTGTGGGTGCTGGACCAGTCCCTAGTATCCTCCTATCAGAAATGTTTCCTGCTCGGATTAGGGCAAAGGCAATGTCAATTTGCTTGACCCTCCACTGGGTAACCAGTTTTAACTCTTCTTCCTCTTACCTTCCTGTCGCGAGACAGGTTATCTTTTTTTTTTTCACAAGTTAATCAAGGTAAATTGCCTGAATAGGTTTTTAGGGTATATCGATCAATTGTGCCGAACTTTCTTTTTTATTGGCTGTTTTTCCGAAAAGCAATGATGTTGGTTATATGGTCAAAGCATTACATTAAATCTAGATGTCCCATTGGATATTTCCTCATTCTTATAGTAGAGAAGCTTTTATGATAGCTTTTTTCGTAATTTTGACTCTTAAATGTGCAAACAAGCACGCACAAAATCATTTCAAATGCATTCGGTATTAAGATGGATGGTGAAAAGCATTTGACGCTTTCCTTTTCTTTAACTTAGTGAACCTCCGATGACTTTGGCCTTTTGTGACAGGTGATAAATTTCTTTGTTGGGCTTTTGTTTTTGCGGTTGCTGGAGCAGATCGGACCATTAGTCCTGAATACAATTTTTGCCATCTTTTGTTTGCTAGCAGTAATTTTTGTGAAGAAAAATGTGTTGGAAACTAAAGGAAAATCACTTCAAGAGATTGAAATTGCCCTTCTTCCACCTGAATAGAGGTATATATCTGTTTCATCTCATTCTCTTAACCATGTGAACTTAGTATATTAATGCCAATATTTACCTAACTGAACTTTAGTTTAAGTTAGTTTGTTGAGTATAGTTTCTGGGACCCAAACTGCTTTAGTTAGAGTCAATTGTGTTGCCTAGTTGCCTGCTTTAAGATCGGAAACATTTACTAGTTTTAAAGGGAGCTTTTATAGCTTGATTCTGTATGTCCTCCTGAATTTTTATTTTCTGTGTTGCTCCGACTCTATTTTCTTTGAGTATCCATGTCCAACATATTCTCGATGGTATGGGGATATAACCCTCTAAATACATAGAAAGACTTAGAAAAGATTGAATATACTCATGTTGGATACATACCCGCATTCGACATTCACACAAAAGAGTCCGAGTAACATAAGTTATTTTTGCAGAAGTTGCTGAGTATTCAAGCAGTTCAGTTCACCCATGTCTGTTGCTTTGAATGCTGCCCGAATACCAATCCAAAGATACAGACTTTGCTAACTGATGTCACAAATGGAGTAATGGAAAGAAAAGAACACATTCATCAGGTGCTCACTCTGCAAGGCACATGTATATTTCTAAGAGCGTTTCTTTTTGTCGTTTCTAGGCTACTGGGTGAGCACATTTCCTGCTGGAAATCTTAATGTAGCATTATATACATACAACACGGATTTCACTTCGAATATATTGTTGAGCTTCAATATAAGTTAATCCATGATAGAACCTCACTTTTGAGTTGAGTACTATGGAGTTTTGTTGTTAATGAATTTGCCTAGATTGACACTGAATTCTGACAAAAAAACTTGGACGTTGAATCCAAGGTAAACTGTCTAATTTTCATGTAACTTCTACCACATATAGTCAATTGTTTTGTGATTTTCTATGGCGTAAAAAGGTGTGTGTTAGTGTCGCAGTCCAAGAGTCGGTCCTTGTCTGAGATCCCCAACCGAACTTAACGAAATTGCCAGTGCAGGCAATTTTGGGTTGGAGAATGTACAAACGAAGGTTCCGGGTGGTGCGCCTCATACTGGAAGTTTTTGGATCCAGAAGCTTAGAGTTTGAGTCTCGGCTCGTGACATCAGCTTGCAAATGCAAACACGAAAATACAGTAATGAAATAGATGTTTCATGAGTGGGCAGGCAAGGCTCTGGAAGTAGTTGCTAGAATTCTAGCGTACAATTTTCAAATGGTTGACTTGAGCCATCAAAATCGAAAGGTGATTTTTTAGGGTCTATAAAATAGAAAGTTTGGTCATTCAATCTGGTAAAGGGTCCTTTCAAATGTTCATCTAATTACTTTCCAAAATCCATTCCTGAACGCAAATCTAGACACTACAAGAAATTTCATCTTTCATAACGAAATATTTTGGAGTAGTTTTTATAAATGTTGCAAAATCTAGATATTTTACAACCAAAAAAAAAATGTTAGTTTTCAATCCATTCCTACAAATTAGTAATTACGTTTGGTAGCAAGAATGTATACAAATTATTACATGATTTTGACAACACACTATTCGCAGTACCGTAGTTACAAAAAAAAAAAAAAATGAAGTTCTGATTGGGTTGACATCTGGTTTCCAGTTAAACCAGTAGATTTATTTAAATATGATATTAAATATTAAAAAAATATTTTTAATGTTAAATAAATATCGAATATAGTTCATAATTAATCAATATATGTTTTAAAAAAATTGAAAAAAAATATTTAATCAAATTTCCATCGATTTTTTTATTTTTTATTAATTTTTTATCAGTATAGTGACCTTCGATTCCCGATCCTACTGGCCAATGTAATATAGTTTCAAAAACACTGCTTACATCAATTTTTTGTAAAGAAAAAGTTCTTGTGTGGCACTAGGTGATGCAAACTAGTTAATAATTTTGTTGCTAAAAATTGCATTCCTTCTAAGTGAGTAATGGCTAATATGGTTACAATTATTTGTATCTCATATCTAATAATTTTTATAAAACAATGGAGTTCTTATTTTATAAATTGTCCATTCAAGAAGGGTTTAAATTGTTATTATTATTATTTTTAAATGATATTATCATTAATAATATGGTTATTTTAAAAATATATAAAACCCTTGCCTCAAAATTGATAGCTTGTTTGCATATTTTGCAAACACTGGTGTATTGAAACATTAAGTCAAATTCTAATCAAATTGACATAAATTGAGATTTGGTCATAAATTAGGTTTCTTGTTGATCCGGTAGATTTAGTCAATACAGATGAACTTTAGATAAAATTTTTACAAATTTAGATCACCTCAAATTACCATTTTAATAATAAAAGATAATTTTATTTAAATTTAATTATAAAAATATATTAAAATAATGTCTTAATATTTTTATTATGGATGGAAAAATAGACTTTCGTGTTTATCAAACTCGACTTGACCGGTGAACAAATTTGATTATAGCTAAACTAATAATAATTTATCATCACTTCAAGAAAGACAAAAGTATTAAAGCAAAATTGCTAATCAAGGCAAAAGTAATTTTCTTTAAAATAATGGGTCATACACATTTTCGGCTTTGGTAGGTTTGCTATTAAGATGACTAATAATGGGTGGCCACTAAGCACTTATTTGCAACTTGACATTGATTTTTTCCCCACAAAAAATCACACGTTAAACTTATAAAATGTAATTAAATGGCTTTCTAAATCTTTAATTGTGATTTCCACTAATTTTAATTCGAATTTATATATTCTTTTGCATATCCACATGCAATGATACGTTTTTACAAAAATAATCTTTAAGATATACATGGTTTCAACAATGTGGGTTCCATCATCATGTAATACATCAATTGAAGTATAAATAAAGGGAAAGAAAGCATTAGTAGCTTGGAGAGATGATAGAGAGAAATGGCAATGGAGGGAGTCGATGTCCTGGGAGAATATGACCCAAAGATGGATTCAGGAAACTCTGTCGAGTATCAATCCGAGGCTGGAGCTTGACAGTCTAACTGCTCGAGGATTGCAAATCGTTCATTTCCAAAAGGGTTTCCTTCGCTTTAATTTCATCGTTCCGCCACATGCATCAGTTATGTCCTGTTTACCTTTAAGTTTCCGGTCATTATATATATTTTCGAGTTTGTTCATATGTTTCTTCTAACTATGCTTATTCGTAAGTTGGATCACACTTTTATATTTTAAATTTTTGTTACAAGCCAACCCAAAAATTAGTTTTATTATTCATAATAATATTAAAATATTAATTTTTTATTAATATTTATATATTTTTATAATTAAATTTAAATAAAATATTTTTTATTATTAAAATAGTAATTTGAGTTACATGGACTGACTAGACTTAAATTATGAAAAAATTTATTTAAAATTCGACTCATATGAACCAATAGTTTGACAAATCTAATTGTAACAATCATTTTTAAATTTCATATCTTTCGATTTTCGTTCTTGAAAGTTTAATAATATATAGGTTTAAACTGAAACAATGGAGCTCCTACTTTCTAGTAAGTATAAGTTAGAAATAGTTAATATTTTCCACCAAAATGAAGCCTATATGAATTCTACCCACTCAAGGCGTGACGTACTTAACAAGAGCTTGCTTAGGGCATACACTATAGTGGTGTATATCTTGTGTTTGATTCTTACATCAAGAATATCTAATTAAATGAAAGATCATAGCGGTGGAGAGCATGCTAGGTTCTCTAGAATTAGCAAAGAGAAGTAAACCCAAAAAACCATGCCTTCTCTAAGTCTCCGTCATATAAAAAATAAAAGCCTATATGAATCCTATTATTTCAATTATTTAAGCTACACAAAATTGACTAAAATCAAATCGGGAGCTTATGCTAGTTAAAAAAAATGACTGAAAATTTTATAAATATACATATAGGATGCAGAAGGAAATTGGCACGTCGGCGCCATGCCACGGTCGTCGACACCATTGGAGCCATTGCCGTATACTCTGCAACAGCTTCAGCCAAAGTCACGATGGATTACATTTCATATTATTCATCGGCTAAAATTCATGTTAGCTTTTCTATGAACTTTTAAATTCAATTTGCATAGTTTCTTTTCTCTCTTTTTAAAGTTATATCAAATCTATCCAAGTTGGCATAGATTATACTAAAATTGCAGGAAGAAGTAGAGGTGGAGGCTAAGGTTATAGGGAACAAAGGAAAGCTTAACTCAGTGGTGGTGGAGGTTAGAAGGAAAGATGATAGAGAATTAATTGCAATTGGCAAACTTTGGTCTGCTTCTAATGAATTTAGGGCACCATGGCAACACTCCAGCAAACTTTAACAATTCTTAGCTACCTTGTTTATGCTTCGGAGACGGGAGTTTGAAAATATGGTTTTGAATTTCATTTGTTATATAAATTGTAAGAATAAAATATATATATATTATTTATGAATTAG
>JBBYHL010000009.1:7469199-7479363 GCA_038381835.1 Adansonia madagascariensis | reverse complement strand
AAACATATCAATTTAATTAATATTAATAAACATTAATTGATATTTCCTATATTTTTATACCCAGAAATGGTTAGAAAAACAAAAAAAAAAATTTCTATTTAAAAATTTATCAAAAAAAGGGAATCTATTTGTAGAACTTTATCACAATAAATTTCCAATATGCATCAATAAATTTAGGGATAAAAAGATTATTAGGAAGAAATTTTAATTACTATTTATTTAGATCCCTTTGAATTCAAAGGAGTTAAGGGTTTTTACCTTCGGTGAAAAGAAGAAATATCCCAATGGGAAAAAATTCTCCCATTTGTCCATATATAAAAAATACTTTTTTATCTTTTAACTCTAATTCTAACCTTTATGACTTTATTTAATTCTATTTATTTATTTATTTTTTATAATTAAAGCTTTTTAGTAACTTTATAATTATTTATGTAATTTGTATTTTTATCAAATTATTTACGTTAGTATTTAATAATTTTATTTATTTTTAATTTAATATGTATGTATTATTATTTTTTAAATATAATAATAATTATTTAAAATAAAAATAATTATATAAATAAAATATAAATAATTTATTAATATGATTGTAGATTAATATCTTTAATTGTTATTTTAATCCTTAATTCATTTCACTAAACTAATTTTAATCTCACTATTATCATACCCAATCTTCTCATTATAGTAATTAATTTTATTACTGCCTTTGTTTTTAATTTTAATTAAATTAATCTCACCCTTTGTTTAAATGAACTTTTAAAAGAGTTCTCCAATGATGATTATTACTCTAAACCTTTCTGTCACAATATTGAAAAAAGAAATTATTAATTTATTACTAATAAAATAAGAAAATAAATCTAAAAAATGTTCGTACCATAAATTATTTTTTAGATTTATAACTTATAATAAATTAGTTTTATAGAATAATTAAAAATTAATATTAGTTTTATAGAATAATTAAAAATTAATATTTTTTGAAAATTTTAATATTATTTTAAAAATAATATAAAATTTTAAATTAAATTAAATAAAATTATTTTAAATATTTAAAAAAATTTAAGCAAATTTAAATAAAAGGGACTTAAATAAAACTAATATAAATAAAAATTATTATAAAGTTATGTAAAATGAAATTAATTTTAAAATTATGTAATTGGATAACACGTGTAGAACAGTAAAAGGAAAAAGGAGAAAAAAATCGGATTTGTTCAAGCTTTAAAGGAAGAAGAACAAGAAGAAGAAGAAGAGAAAGCAGAAAAATACGAATGTTAGCTTGCAGGTCTCTCTTCAGGTACGCTTCTTTTACTTAAACCCTCTGTTTGTTTACTGAGAAACTGAGGAGGGAAAACAATAAATAAGACTTTGTAAAACAAGAAAAACCCACTCTACAAACAATTAAAAGGAGAGAACTTTCTCTGTAAAATTGCTTGTATTAGCTTTCTTTTCAAAATAAAATTAAAAATTTAGAATTGGGGTTTTCATTTTCCACAGGTTTGGATTGAAATCTTGCTTTCTTCTTTTATTTATTTATTTTGTTTGTTTTCCTATCTGCTAAACTGTTTAAAAATTCTATTTATTTCAATTAAAGCAGTTGTTTATGTTTTAGTGTATTGAGTATTGTCCAGTTTAAAGGGTTTAACTGAAACACTAATAAATTAAATGATTACACTTACCATTTGAATTGCTGAAAAACTTTCTTCTTCTTCTTTTACATAATATGTTAATTTAGTTATTACTATCTATGCAGAGTTGACCGTTTGTTGAAGTTCACAAATACTTATGTCAAATCGAAGCCAGTTAATTACTCTCAGGTTTTTACCTCAAAAAATTTGTTACCAGTATCATGCTTTCAATGTCTCCCCCCCCCACCTAACCTTTAAGCTTTGTTTTAAAAATATTTTAACTTTTTATGTAAGGTAGTGCAATCACTTTAAGAACACCTTATTGCAAGCATTTAAATTCGAATATTAGCCTTTGATATTTTCATGTCGCCAGTATCTTTGCTTTGGTTGATGTTGTTTGGCAATAAGAGAAATTTATTATTATGGTTTCCCTTTGGGGCTTCGTTTGTGTAGGCGGCTTTCGTGGGAGAAAAGATAATTTTTGTGCATGCGTGTGTGTGTGTATGTGTGTTTTTTTTATTTGTAAAGTAACAATAGAGTAAACTTCGTGCTACATTTCTTAGCTTTTCTCAAGCGGCGCAAACAGTGTCAAGAACCTGGATGGTGTGTTCACACAACATTGTGACTTTGGTAGTTGTTTAAGTTCGAATGAGTAGGCTCTTTGGGATTTCCTTATATCAGCAATATGATTCTCTTCTTTTCTTCCTCCCGTAGTATATTAGGTTGATCTTTTGTGTTCTATCTGTTACGGATTATGAAGAGCATTACTGCATTGAAAGAAATTTAAACTTTTGGTCACTGAGGAAGTTTATCATTTGTCATTGGGTTGAAAGTACTTACGGTTATAAGGTCCCAATGAGTTTGGAAAAGGTATCTGGATATATTCTTTTCCTTCGCCCCTAAACTCTGCTAAATTTGAGTAGACCATAGAAAGTTTACAAGGTTGTGGTAAGGTTCATTAACGTAATAACATCTCATTTACAGGGGCATTATTCTTATCAAAATTTGAGCCTTGATTTGAGGATAGGTGAGGGGAAAGACATGGACAAGAAGAAAAGAAGGATAGGTACACCCGTTTGGAAACCAGTATGTATTCAAGCTAGTTCCCTTGAAGGTATGTCTTGTTTGTGAAACTACATAATGTTTTTCTCTTTCATATCCTTTTTTGGTTCAAGGTCATCATATTTACCCTTGTGACTTAAGGTTAGGCTTTACTCTTGTTCCACAGTTGATCTAATTACACGTTTGTTTGTTGGTCTGAATAATAGTATTTTAAAATATCCCAAATGCTTCAATTCAGGTAATTTTCTTATCAGTTTCTGGATTTAATAAAGATTTAGAAACTTTCACTTCCTTTTCGCTACTCGGGTTTCTGTATATAGTTTAGTTTAGGATTTTTTTTTTCTTTAATCTAGCAGTTTGGGGGCATCATACATCCTTGCAGCAGATTGGCTTGATCGTTGGATCTTTTGTTGGTTGATGTCATATTTTATGTGGCCTGTGAAGTCTTTTATGTTAATTTGCAGAGCCTGTGACAAAGGATGTGAGGGTTGAGTCAGAAAATGGAAATCAAATGCAAGAAGTAAATGAGGCAATGATTGAAGTTACCGATGCAAGTGTTGGTCCGAAGGCCGTGGAGGATGATATTGAAGATGAAGCATCAAAAGAAAAGCTGGTGCTTTCATCCGCAAAGCACTCACTTACTGTCGAGGTAAATTTTAATTGTTGAACCTATCAAAAATTCTCTTGCCTTTCTGGTGCATATTGCAGTTGTTGATCCTTGCCATAGAATAGGATTTAACTATAAGACCTCTCCTCATCTCAGTTTAATTTCTATACCTTTTGGCCCTGCCGAAAATGATTCTAGAGTAGAACTTTCTTTTAGTAATTATGCACTCTTACCTGTAGCGCCTAGTTCAGCTTTCTGTTCATGCATGATGTTGGTATGTACTCTAGGCATTTGACTTTTTTTTTCCCCATTGAGGCTTCAATCTCTCTTTTGTTATTTTATGCTTGATAAGCAGGTTGGTGCCTCCGTGATTCGATTTGTCAGAGGAAAAGAGTATGAAGCTTGGCATCTTAAACTTACAAATATCTAGTTTCATTTTTGCTTTGTTTTCTTTTATTTTTATTATATCCACTGCAGTGGTTCTACAAAGGAAAAGATTGAAAAGGAGACAGGGGTTCAGATTATCCTTCCGTCATCAAAGCTGGAGGATGCTATTAGTAAGATTTCTTTATTCCTCTAAACGCTCTTTTTGGTTGCTCCATAGAATATTGTTTATCACATTTCTTCCAAATTTTAACCTGACTGACGTCAAACTTATCTGGTGTAAAGATTTTACTCATTGTATGATGTTAGGGAATAAAAACTATTCTTGAACCTTCACCTAAGAGTTTAAACTTATACTGGAAGGTTCTTGACATGGTTTTAAAGCCCATTGACCGTGTGGTCCAAAGCTCAAATCACTGCTATTGTGTTGAAAGTTAAATTCAGCATAAGGCATGTGGTGGACCCCGATAGGCTTGCTCATGAGGGGGCGTGTTGGTGAATAAAAACTATTCTTGAACCCTGACGTATGGATTAAGCCTTCAGGTTGAATGATTCGTGACATATGAAATGTGTAAATAGATGAAATTAATTTCAATGGTTTATTTCCCCTGAATGGCTATTGCATGCAGTCATTGAAGGCACTTCAGCTGATAGTGTAACTAAAGCTTCGAAAGAGATACAACATATAATTGATGAGGTTAGTTAGCTGTTAAAGTATTTGGCCGGAAAGCATGAGATATTGTTCTGGTGATCAATATCTTGTTTTCATTCTGAACCTGATGACTAATGGTCAATAACCTTTTTCGGTGTTTTTTCCCATATTACAGGCGGTTAAGACCCCATGTCTTGACTACTCTCACTTTGTGTCTCTTCCATTAGCTATACACCCTGAGTTGGTTGACAAGCTTGTCAACTTTCAGAACTCTATTTTAGCAAATAGTGATACTTGTGTGGGTGAGAATCTTGAAGGCAACACAGATGGAGATACTTCTGAAGATGATGGTCAGGATCAGCAGTTAGGTGAAGGGTCTGCTGTTGCAGTTGAACTTAAAGTTGCTGATGACAGGCAAAGTGTAAAGGTGGATATAAGTAGCATGCCTCTTGTTAGTTATGCACGTAAAGAACCTAAAGAATCAAAGTCTTCTAATTTATCAGGCAAGCGAACAATCTGGTTCTTTGATGCTTTCCTTCTAAAATTTTCCATTTAGATGTATTAGAAGTCTGTATGTGTAGCATGATACCCTTGCATATGTGCACACACATATGGACACCTTTTTGGTCATCCAAGTATTAGTCAAAATTTCCTGGACTTCTAAAATTTTCAGCATTTGCAAAATTTCCATGTTTAGGTAAGTTTGAGAACCATTGCACTTTGTATTGGGTGTGAATAAATAATTGTGCTCTGAATAAATGAATCTCCAAAATTTAGAGGTTGTAAGCCACAGTCATGGAACAACATGCTATTGCCTGGTTTCACTTGTGATTGCTGGAACTTTTGTTGTTGATTAATGAGTTGCAACGCCATTTCATGCATCATTCTAGTATTTTTTTCTCTTCTGTTTGCTTTATCAAACCTTGCTTATGTATGTTGCACTTGACAGACTTGAGAATAGAAAAGTCCATATTTATCAAACCTAAAACATTTCACCTGACGGTGCTCATGTTGAAGTTGTGGAACAGAGAACGAGTTAATTTAGCAGCTGAGGTATTGAAGGTAAATTCTCTTGATTCAGATCGTCAGTTGGATATTGGCCGATTCTGGCCCTGCTTAATGTATAAATGTTTTGTTTTTTCCTACCCAGAGTATCTCCTCAAAAGTGCTGGGTGCCTTGGATAATCGACCTCTATTCATAAGACTTAAGGGTCTGGTACGTTTATCATAGCCCGGTTGTTCTGACATTGGCTTACTAAATATGTGATTTTGACTTGTGAATGGGCGAATACCGTTCGAGCCATTAGTTTGGTAATTCGGAGAGCATTGACTCTTTCATAAATTTCCTTCAAGGTATTGATAAGCATGCTTGGGTTCAACTGATTGCTAAAATTAGAGAACTTATTATCTGAGCTGTAAGAGTAACAAATTGAGCTTGTCTCAGTAATTGTTCAAGTTTCAACTCCTCATCCTGGAGATCAAGATGCAGCAAATCAAAAGTTTGCTTGTAGAGTTTTCAATGGCTATTTGGGTCTTCCTCTTTTTATGAATGTTATTTAGTGCTGGCCTCCATTTTATGGTCTTTTCTTTAATTAGGTTAACTGGTTACAAATAAGTTTAATGAGATTAGACTAGGGAATAGAGGAGCTGCTTTCATTTATTTTGCATTATGTTTATGGGGGCATTATAAATGACTCACATGGCACACACTTCTTGAATTTCATATCTTTCCGTCTTCGCAGGATTGTATGAGAGGTTCTTTGGACAAAGCCCAAGTCGTCTATGCTCCTGTGGAAGAAATTGGCGGTGAGAACCGACTTTCATGTGCCTGTCGTATCCTATTTTTCTGGGTTATGGTATTTCCTTTTCTTTTGTTTCTGCACTTGAAAATAGAAAATCAACAATCATGTTCCCAATTTTCGTTGAACTTAAAAGTTTTTCTTTTGTTGCGATGATATTCTCTTTTGAATTCCTTGACATTTCTTAGAAGTTATTATTGATGCTTTTGTTGAGGCTGGGCTTGTTTTAGAGAAAGATGCCAGACATGAATTAAAGGTAAGAATTTCAGCCTGCGATGTGTTTTGTTCTTGGTCCTTTTGTCCTCTAATATTAAATGCTTGTGCAATCTGTGTATTTACCGATGATGCTTATTCTCAGATCAAAGTAAGCCTATTTGTTTGTTCAAATTGATCCGCATAAAGAGATATTAGTCTTTCCTTCAAACCTAGATTCACCTTTTCTGCGCACTCTTCATTTCCTTCTACCGTTTTTGCTTGATACTTATTTATTTAGATCAATCTGTAAAAGTGAGGAAACTACCTTAAATATTGAATTACACCTAATGAACAAATAGTAACTGGACATGTCATGGGGCCTTGGTCCATGTAAACATCATTCTCTATATAAAAGCTCCAGTGGAATGAACCTAGTTAAAGGGTGCATATCAACATGGATGGACCTTGAGAAAAGCTCCAAACTGTCAAACTTTTCCGACATGGCAGGGACTGTAGGTCCTGTCATCTATACCCCTCCTCCAATCCAAAACAGTCTTTGGCTTCTCCTTTGCCTTGGGTCTGGGTTGACTTGCCTGTCTGATGGTTTTCCCTCATCAAGCAGGGGTCCTCCAAATCATAAGGACCATCACCTTCTCTTCACTGGGTGTGAACTTTGAGGATAATTTACCTTCAGAAAAGAAACCTTCCTCTTCATTGCAATATTTCCTCTTTTCATCAATATGTAATCAAATGTTTTTAACTTTGTCTTGATCTTAAAACATCACTTATATTCCTTAAGTCCTGTTTTTAGTGAACCCTCTAACTACTCCCCACCCTCACCCCCCCCCCCCAAAAAAAGGACAAAAAAAGAAAAAAGAGAGGAAAATCCTTGACCATTTAGCAATAATGTATGGTTTGAGATTTGTAAATCAAGCACTAAAAGACAAACTTGCTGCCTGCAAACCTATTTAAATTATTTTGATGGAAGGAAAATTGGAAAGAATGATATCCAGAAGTCGATATTTAAACTCTTGTCCCTGATGTTAAGCATTGTTTAGTTGCTCTTTTTAGTTAATTTGTTTTTTCTCTCCTTTTGGTCTTGAAATACTAACAGTATCTTCTCTTGTTAAATTTCAGTTGCATGCCACTGTGATGAATGCAAAGCATAGGAAAAGGTGACACCCTGTTTCATTTTTTTCATTTTGTCTATTTATTTCTTTATTTTCATAAATTGTGGTGCCGTACAGCCTCCATGTCTGTTCCTTGCCTGAGATTGTTTTCTTCTTTTTTTTTTTCTTTTATTTATTTGTTCAGGAGGGGAAAGAAGAGGGTGAAGTCCGATTCCTTCAATGCACGTGGCATTTTCGAGCGGTTTGGATCGGAGGAATGGGGCGACTATCTCATCCGTGAGGCTCATCTTTCACAAAGATTCAAGTATGATCAGAATGGCTATTATCATTGTTGCGCTTCAATCCCTTTTCCTGAAAACATGCAACTAGACTGATTCCCTTATTAAGAGTAAGGAACAATATCAGAGAGATCTTTGTTTTTGCGATGATTTCATGTTTATGCTAGGGATACATATAGTGAAAGGACACTTCCAATCTATGGCAAAGTGGGGAAAGGGAATAGTTAAGATTTCATGTTTAGGGTGGGGTTAGGTTAAATATAGAAGAATTTGAATTCTATGATACTGAATACTCAAGGCCAGGATAGCCTAGAGGTGATCATGGTTGGGGTTAGGTTTTGGTCTAAATCTTTTTCAGATGTTTTATTCAGGTGCTTTTTTGTTCGGATCGGCCCATAAGCTTATTTTATCATTTAAAAAATATTAAAATATTATTTCATAATAACATTTATATATAGTTATAATTAAATTAAAATTAAAAAAATTTTATTAATTAAATAATGATTAAGATTGGTTCGAATAAAAAAAATTCTAATCATATTCCGCTTAATTTAATTTAGATTTGTCGGTCTGGATGGACTGTTTGGCTCTCGGATAAGCTTTGGAGCCTAACGGTTGAAGATATTTAGTGGAGTTAACTGTACAATTGTGATTCGGACAATCCCTTCAGGGTCAGCACCTTAAAAGGGTTATTAAAAGATTTATTCCAGGGGGTCCAGAGAATTTTGCATTTAAGAGGCCAGCTTCCATTTGTTTGACAATAACCTGGGTCGATTGAAGCCGTTCAAATTAGAACCGCCGCGAGGCTGGGGCCGGGACCGGTACCGGGGCTGCCTTGGCTTGGGACTCCGATATTGTCGGCCGTCAATCTTCCGCATCACAAAAACTAGACGCAAGTGCGGTCGTGCATATACACATGCATTGGTCTATTCAATTGCTTTCTTTGTTCATTGTCGGTAAATGAGCAATAAATATTGCAAGTCAAATAAAAACAAAAACAAAAAAGATGTGGATATCGTTCAATTGTTCTAACAAAGCTTTTATTAGAAGAAATGAATAAAACTCCCAAGTTGGACCAGCTGCAATGTTGAATCATTGCGTATAATTTATTTAGATTAATAGTATGATTAGACATTATAGTAATAAGATTAAAACAACAATGAGATATATTTTCGGATAATAAAATAATGATAATAATAGAATAAGAATAAAAATTATTATTAAAAACATTAACACAAGAATGTATTAATAAATTAATTTTACATAACAATATTTGATCTTCTAAGGGTTTATTTGGATGGTGGTTTCAGTGGGATTAAAAACTATAATGATAGGATTAATTTTTGTAATAGTAAGATTAAAATCAATAGTAAAAAGCGCGTTTAGATAAAAATATTATTGTGACAGCGAGATTAAAATTAAGAATGATCATTAAGAATATTAATCTAAGAGTATATTGATAAATTATTTTTATTTATATTTTAATAATATTTAAAATTTTAATAGTATTGATTTTATATTTATTTATTTAAATTCTTTAATTAATTAACTGATTATTATATAATTATATAAATTTATTTATTATATTATATTATATAAAATAAAATACAATTATAAATATATTTCAAATAAAATAAATTAATAAAATGAAAAAAATTAGACAAAAATGAAATTAGTAAATAAAGAAAATATTGGGAATAGAAAAAGAGTGAAGTGTAATTTTAGCCCAGTAAAGTTCACTTCCACTAAATCTTGGTGGAGGAAATTGCATTGCAGGTTGCTATCGAAATGCCTTTGGGATGGCATTTGACATCAATGAAAGCTTTAAAAGCTTTAGAAATGTAGAAAAATCCAAATACACCCTAAATGTATTAGAGTCGATCCCACCGAAAGTGCAATGAAATTTACATACACTAGATTTGTCCATTTTAACTTGAATTCAAAAAATCTGATTAATTTATCCGAAGTTTGATTCTAATTTTAACTCGATTTGATAAAAAAAACAATAATACAAAACCAACCAAGTTGAATCTAAAATGGCTCAAATCAAAAATGATTTAAACTCAAAATAATTGAATGTGATAAACTTAAGGTTTAAACCTGATTGACTTGAATTTGAGTAATTAGATTAACTAGAACTCAGAATGACTCAAGCTTAATTAATCCAAGTGTTAAATTCAATTGACTTAAAAATAAATTACACAAAACTAAAATGGCTCAAACTCAAAATGACCTAAAATTAAAAAATAATCCAGAGATATAAAAACTCGAATCGGCATATCCGTCCAATTTACAAATCTAATATACACCTTTAGATGGAAACTGTAGGAAGGACACTTCGCAGTTAAGCTAAACTCCGTATATGGGAATTATATCTGGTCCCATGGCTTGACCGAGGAGATAAATAATGCTAAATGCTATATTATCAGTCACTC
>JBBYHL010000009.1:7416434-7430871 GCA_038381835.1 Adansonia madagascariensis | reverse complement strand
CGAATAAATCATAGCAACGCATAGTTTTTGCAACTAATACTACATTTAGGTGTTACAAGCAATGCTTCCATATACTAATATATGAATGACTTTTTCCATTCTTCGCTTGTGTGATTAAGCAAAGTTATTGTTGAAGCATTAGAAAGATTTTGTATCTTTGTGAGGTCCTCTTCCAAAGCTGATTGACTCTCTTAACATTTTATATATTTTCTTAACTATTTTGTTCATCTTTAATGTTTTGATCAGGTCTGTTTCATTTCATATAAATTCTAGACATGAGATATTTCTTGATCATTGTTCATATGAACTTTAAGTCAAGCGAATTACATATTGATGATGTGAGTTCTTTTAACTCCACCTGATGCTTTAACTTTGATATGATAGGTAAAATGCAAATGCCACAATTCGAGAGTCAGGCTTGAATTTGGAATAGTACATTGCTGGGTTTTAGTTGTGCACCAACTTAAAACTTGGGTCTCAATTTGTAACACAAATATGTGGCAACTTGATGCCTATGCATTTCCATGCTTTAGGCTTCATGTTGATATTTATTAATAACTTTAATATATAGGCAGCAGGATGGGTTCAAAGGATTCTGTCTTTTCTTAGATTCTCCATAAGGATGGGAAGCTGATGGTGCGATTGTTGGCAGTGCCATGGTATAGCTGCTGGGTGAAGCAAAGTCTTCCGATATAAAGGATTGAACGAAGCCAGAAACTTTTACCAAATCATTGAAATCTGCACTTTTATGATGATAAGTTTAACAAATTCGATTTTTAGAGAATTTAAATAAAAATATTATATTCAAAAAATAGGTTTAAATAAAAAAATAAATTTTATTTATAAAAACTGACTAAGTCTTGGTTTCAGCATTCAAAGCTTAAGCTCAATTTAATCATATAATATATATTATTTTTATATTTATATTATATATTTTTATTTTTTAGAAAAAAATAATGTAAACAGATCTAGATGGTCCAAACTACCATTTATTAATCTAAAAAAAAATTAAGACTCAAATTATTGAATGGCACCGGGCTTGGGCAAATAAATATAATTTCATCGAGTAATTAGTTGATTAAATCCTTTATTTTGAGCTTTAGTTTGAAGTAGATATTAGCAATTAGTGTATGTGTACCGTATGTCATGTTTTATCAGTCATGTAATATAAACACAATATAAATTATTAAATGTGTCAAAATCTTAAACACAATATAATACATATATTATACATGTATTTATTATATTATTTTTGTATCATCATATTTTTATACCATATTTGCATCATTTTTTGTATCTATTAAACTTTTATCCATGTAATCACAAGGGACATTTGACTTCCCTCCCTGATAAAACCTAAAGTGGACATATCTTAGATATATATATAGATTCTGCCATGGCATTTCTGGAATAATTAACTCAGAACACACATCCAGCCATTGTTAATTAAGATGAATGACCTCGCTCCAAAGCGTGAAGAAAAATAATTTGCATAAGTCTTCTAGTCTTTTTTTTTTTTTTGGTAATTATCTTATGATGGTATTAGGCAATTTTATAAACAAGACTAAAGACTCATACTAGGCTACTTAAAGCTAAATCCTACCATCAAAGAATCTATACTCTAATTAGTTACTGAAGTAGAGTTTTATTCTTCTCACTAGAGTAGTTAACTGAATTAGGATTTACTTTATAATTTCACCTCAATATTATTTAAATAATAATATAATTTAATTATCTTGGTCATGTGAACCACATAAAGTCTAACATTCTCTCACTTGACCCATATGATAAACCAAAAATTTGAATAGGTGATAATTAAATTTAAAACTTTAATATGGCCATAAGTTACTCTAGCCAACACCCATTTAATTAAATATTCACATAATAGAATCATGACACTAGCATTCTAATCCAAATATTTCCTTCCATATACTATAATGCATGATCATCTCCAAAAAAGCACTTTATAGGATAATTCTTTATGAATAAAACTAATACAATCATCCAAGGTGCAAACAACATGTAAACTTTATGTACACAAACTATAATATGTTCACAAACTCTAAGAATATAAAACAATAAAATTAAAGAAGCCAAAAACATTTTAACAGAATTTAACTAGCCCCATATAATCAACTGTTTTGTCAACAAGGCCTTAGTCATGGGATCCATTGTCATCAAATATGTGCTAATGTGATAGATATCCACTTCTTGCTTTGTTACACGATCTCTAATAATAAGATACTTTATATTTATATGCTTGTTGTGACTCTCCCTTTTATCATTCCTAGAAAAGAATACCGCAAAAAAGTTGTAATACTAGATCTTTAATGGCCTCACAATAGAATCAACAACTCTCAATCCAGAAATAAAATTTTTTAACCATAATGCCTGTGATGTTGCTTTATAACATGCAATAAACTTAATTGCCGTGGTAGATGAAGCAATAACTATTTGCTTAGCAGTTCTCCAAGATACAGCACCACCAGCTAAGATGAAAATGGATCTTGAAGTGGATTTCCTTGTATCCATACATCCACTAAAATCTAAATCAGAAGATCCCATTACCTCAAGATGTTCAAATCATCTATATTTGAGTTTATAACCCTTAATTCCTTGCAAATAATGCATAACACTCTTGGTTGTTTTCCAATGATAAAGGTCAGTATTACTTTGATATCTGCTAAGCATACCTACTACAAAACTTATGTCAAGTCTTGTACAAACATTAGCATACATGAGGCTACCAATAACAGATGCAGGTAAAATGTTCTTCATCTACTCTCTTTCCAAATTATTTTAGGGACATTGTGTTAAACTAAATTTATCCCTTTTCACAATTGGTGCCACTGTAAATGAATAACTTCGCATCCTGAATCTTTCCAAAATGTTTTTGATATAGGCTTCTTGAGATAGACTTAATATCTTTTCAGACCTATCTCTATAAATCTCTATGCCTATTATATATAAAGCTTCACCTAAATCTTTCATATCAAAGTTTTGAGAAATGAAACCTTTTGTTTCATGTAACAAAGATAAATCACTACTTGCAAGGAGAATATCATCAACATGTAAAACTAAAATCATGAATTTACTCCAAACTAATCTTAAGGTATATACAAGAGTCAACAACATTTTCAGTGAAACCAAATGATGTTACAATGTATATTGTGAAACTTTATATACCACTAACGAGAGGCTTGTTTTAGTCTATATAATGATTTTTTTAGTTTGCATAGAAGTTTTCAGATTGATTCATGTATACCTCTTCCTTTAGATCTCCATTTAAGAAGGTTATTTTTACATCTATTTGATATAACTCTAAATCAAAATGAGCTATAAGTGCTATGATAATTCTTGATGAACCTTTGTTAAAAACTCGAGGAAAGTTTCATGGTAATCAATACCTTTCCTTTAAGTGAAACCTTTGGCTTTTCAATTCTAGCATTATATTGCTCAGCATTATTAGAGGCATCTCTTTTGGTTTTGTATACCCACTTACACCCAATAGTGGCAGCCTTCTTTGGTAATTTAACTAATTCCCAAACTTGATTATTAGCCATCAATTCCATCTCATCTATCATAGCTTTATGTCAAATTATGGAATTTTCACCTTTCATGGCCTGTGAAAATGAAATAGGATCCTCATTAAGTCCAATATCATAATCAGGCTTCTGTAGATATATAACATAATTGTTAGGAATTGCTAATTTCCTTATTTGATTTTTATACATTTTCAGTATATTGTCAATAGAATTATTATCATCTTGTAAATGATGTTCTTGATTTGATTGTTCTCTAATTATTTCTATAGGTACGCTTTAGAAAACATTCGACTCATCTCCTGGAGATTTATCCGATCTAATATCTTCCTCAATATGAACCTTAGAAGGAAGATCACTTTCATTGAATTAATGATCTCAAGAAATTGGGCATTTTCTTCAATAATTCTAGTTGTACAAGAGAGATAATAAAATCTCTACCTATTTGAGTTAACTATATAGCTTATAAAATAACCACTAACTGTTCCTGGGTCCAATTGTTTTATGTTTTGGTCAAAGACATTAACTTCAACTAGACATCCCCATTCATAAATGCTTTAAACTGGGTTTCTAACCATTCTGTAGTTTAAAGGGAGTTTTATTAACTGATTCGGTTAGAACTCTATTTAAGACATAAATACCAGTTCTTAAAGCTTTACTCCATAAATTTAGAGGAAAATTATTATAGCTCATCATGCTTTTTAACATGCCTAAAAGTGTTCAATGCCTTTTTTCTATAACACTGTTTTGTTGAGGTTTACTAGGCATGATGTATTAGGCTATAATGTCCTGTTATTGTAGAACTTTCACAAATGGACCTAGCGTCGAGTTCAATATATCTCCCATAATATTCTCTACCTCTATCAGACCTTTTGATCTTTATATTCTTTTCTTTTTGTTTCTCAACTTTTGTTTTAAACACTTTAAAAACATCTAGTGCTTCATATTATTTAGACAGAAAAAGAGATAATGAATCTTGTATGGTTATTTATAAATAAGATGAAGTACTTTTGCCCAGTAAAACATGCAATAGAAAAGCGTCCCCAAATGTCTATATGTATAATCTCTAATGTTTTAGTGCTTCTTTTAGCTCCTTTTGTGGACTTACTAGTTTGTTTTCCCTTTATGCAACCAAAATAAGTGTTAATAAGTAAAATCTAAGAGTACTTAGTACCACATTATTTATTCACCTCTTAATTCTCTATATAGAAATACAGCACAATCTTTTATGCCATAACTTAGAGGATTTTTCATTTATAGCACATTTTTTACTTTTAGAAATAGCATGCATAGTCAATAACATATTCTCATATTCAGAATCCAAATCAACTTTATATAAACGATCAATTAAATGGTAAATTCAATAAAAACATTATCCTTTAAAATTTCCACTAAAAAACTTTTAAATTTAAGTTCAAAACCTAATAAATCTAGTTTAGAAATTGAAACAATTTCTAGAAAATGATGGAACATAAAATGTTTCTTCTAGATCTAAAATTGATCTAGATTTTAAAATAATCCAAAGATCTTCATTTTTTCCACTTGTAAAGGCAATCGATTTCTGGAACAAATGCTCATCCCACTTTCATTTGATTTTCTTAAGTTTAGGAATCCTTGCATGGTAGTAGAAATATGATTCATTAAGCTTGAGTCTAACCACCATGTGATATGAGGAATATCAACAAAAAGAGATTAATAGCATATAGAAGAAGTGAGTTTACCTTTCTTATTGAGCCATTTCTTAAACTTTAGGCAGGTTTTCCTGATGTGTCCAGGTTTTTCACAAAAAAAGCATTTGACACCATTTTTTTTATTAGTGCCTTTCTTTTCTTTTTAACCTTCGAAACACATATGTCTTTCTTGTCACTTTTCTTATCATGAGTTACCAAAAAAGCTGAATCTAGTTTCCTATTTTTCAATCTCTTTTCCTCTTGAATACATTGGTTAAAAATTTATTAATGGATCATTTTTCCTTTTATGTAGTATGATATTTTAAATGGTTCATACTTATTTAGAAGACAGTTTAGTATAAAAATGACAAGGAACAACTCAGAAAACTCAAAATCCAAGCTCTTAATATAGCAACGATGTCTCTTATTTCCATAATTTGCTCGCATATTCATTCTTGGAAGCTTTTTCATTAAGGTGGAGCCTAAGCCTTACCGAATTTAATAAATTGATCCTTAGTGGCTTTCAAATAATATTTAACATTATCACAATTGAGGATCAATCTTCGAATGAACTTACTTATGTAGGATTTGATGTACATCAAGCTATTGTACAAACAAATCCTTTTTGGCTTGACCAGCTAATTCGTTAAGGACAGGTCTGCCTCTATGAAGGGCTAGGTCAAGGTCTTTACACCTAAGAAATAGCTCAATTTTCTCCTTCCAATCAGAAAAATTTTCATCACCGCTTAGCATTGGAATTCTAGCAGCCTAATTAATTAAAATAATAGATAAAGCTATAAAATGCAAAATGAAATTGCAAGGAGTTAATACTTCAATTGAATAAATAACCTTATATTCAAACATAAATCCAAACCTTCCTGCGAGTAAAGGTACATCATGCATATAAATTTACAAAACTTAAATGACAAAACAATAACTTTAAAATAGCAAAATTAAATAATCCATACCTGCAGCCCTAGGAATATTTTACTTTAATTTATATTGTTTTATCTTTTAACCATTTTACAAAGTCAATTACTTCCCTATGGGGCCATGTTATTAATTTCATAACATAACTTTATAAATGTAATTTACCGTATGTAATTATTTAAAGTTAAAATTTTTATTTTAAATAATTACCAATTTACCTAACTTAAGATGCTATGGCTATTCTCAATTCAGTGATTTAGATCCTTAAAAAGGACATTAACACTTTATGTAATAAGTGTTTATTTATGGCAGTGGAATTACAATGTATCATGTCATAACATAATTCTTAATTATAATATATTTATGCATTCCATCACATGCATGCATTTAACACATTGTATGACATATGAATGTGCACATCAATATTGTATTTCAACAAAACATTTTATTGCACATATATGTAATTAACTTTAAGTTGAGAGTATGAATTATTTTTAGACAACTTTTCAAGGAGAGTACATAGTGCCAAAATATTTTTCACATGCTAAAATATTTTATCATGAAATAAATTATAGAATATTTATGCATAAGCATATTCATTGTTTAATTAATCACTAATATCAAATAATAACTATTTTACGTGACTTAAAAATTCTAGAAAAATCATTAAAAATCAAGAATCACTAAATATTAGGATTTGGAAAAATCAAGACTGAAACAGCTCTGAAACGACATTGCATGCGCCTCCAAGTGCTAGTGGGATTCGGCTGGGATGCGAATCCTACCTTCTTCCACCTCCAACCTGGTCATACTGACCCAATTAGGCTTTTCTTAACCCCTTCAGGTCTAGTTATGCTCTTCGATAGATTTTTCACGTTTTTGAACTTCATTTTACACAATTAACATCACAAAAACATGATTTAATATGAAATCCACATAGCCCATGCATTAATTCTTTATAACATCACGAAAATCATTATCAAACAATCAAAATTTTATAATTTTCACAACTTTTGTCAGACCTGATTTTGATATACCATAAATTTTCTCATTTTAATTATCTTTTTTTTAATCTTAAAGCTTAATAACATAGGTAGATGATTAGACTATTAAAATCCTTCATCAATCTTGGTTTTACATGATTTAGTTAAGAATATTATTATGAAATTTTAATACACAAAATATACAAACAATTCATGGACATACGTGAAATATGTTTTGATCCATAAACACAAATTATAAATCTCGCTCGATGATTTGAAGAATAAGACTAGAAAGCCAAACTCTGATACCAAATGTAATAATTAACTAAGAATGTACCTTCAGCTATTGTTGATCAATGTACGAACGATCTCGCTCTAAAGCACAAAGAAAAATAATTTGTACAACTCTTCTAGTCTATTTTCTTTTTTCTAGTAATTATCCTATGATGGTGCATAGGTAACTTTATAAACTAGACTAGGGACTTATACTAAATTAATTAGAACCCTCAAAGAATCCGTATGCTAATTAGTTATTAAAATAGAGTTTAACTCTTATCACTAAAGTAGTTAAACCGAATTGGGATTTACTTTATAATTTTACCTCAATATTATTTCAATAATAATATAATTTAATTATATTGGTCCATTTATTAGTATATGGGCCACATAAAGTTCAACAATTTTATTTTTTTCAAAGAAAACAATGAAAAATAATTGTTTAAAATAAAAAATTCCCCAAAGGTTACCACTTAGATAAATTCTTATATTTTTATTTTATTTAAATAAGTTCATAATCTTTAATTTGCATCCAATTAAGCTCTTAACTTTTAATTTTTATCTAAATAAACTCCTACTTCAATTTATGCCTAAATAAATTATTAATACAAACTAATTTTTTATTTGAAATAAAGGATTTATTTGGATACAAATAAAAAAATAATGACTTATTTGAGTACAACAAAAATATAAAAACTTACTTAAAAAATAAAATAATTTAATATTTTTTTAATATTTTAGCCAAAATAGTTCAAAAAATTAGAGCATATTTACTCTGAAAAATTAAAAGAAATATTGAGAAAATTGAATGAATACATAAAAACCAAACAAAAAAAAAACAAAAAAAATGACCATGCCACTATGTACTCATGGGTATCATACGTGAACTCCTAAATATAGCCATGAGTCTTTTTAGGGTAAACTACATTAGTAGTCACCCAATTATTGGCGAGTTTTTATTTTAGTCAACGAACTTTCAAAATTTTCAAAAAAGCCACTAATATTGTGAAATTATTTTATTTTGGTCGCTTGAACGTTAAAGACTAACATAAGATAACGTGACAATGCCACATTATTTTCAGAAGCCACATGGCATTGCTGCATCATTTGACATGCCACATGACATATGAATGTTTGGAAAATAATTTTTTTATTTAAAAAATAAATTACCCTTTTGATCATTTATCTTTTTGAGAATTTCTATTTTGGTCACTCAATTTTAAAATTTTCACAAGTTGATCACTTACAACAAATTTATAAAAATTAGAACTTTTAAAATGTTTCTTTATTATTTATTCCACCAATCTCTCTCTAAATCTAAACCTTTTTCTTCACCATCAACTAAACTCCCAATTTCAATCACTGACTCATTGTCTTTTCCACCATCCTCTATTGTCAGCAGCTACCTACCATAGCTTATCAACATCTTTTTTAGCCTAATTCTTCTTCTTCGCCTCCCGAACACTTCTACTAGATTAGATTTCTTAAAAAATGCTTGGTTTTTCCTATCTCTAACAAGTTAACGCACAGCTTTTCCTCCGAAAAACCTCCCTCTCTATCTTTCCAAGTAACCCTTTCTTCCAACATGTTTCTTCCCTTCCCTCAACATCTCAAAAATCTCTCTTTCTTTTTGTGGTTTTTTGTGTCTAGATGATGTTGTACTTTTTCAATTGAAAAAATAAGTTTTTTAATAATAAAACAATTTTAAAATAGAAATAGTGACAGTAATGGACCGTTATTATCACTATTCACCATTACACTGATTTTGCAGCCGTTATCTAATGCTATTGTTGTGATTTAAATTCACAATCATTTTTCTTAAATAACGATGGCAACAGGCAATGCTACCGCGAAATAGCAGCTGTTATTCTACTATCCTACTATTATTCAAATCCATGTTATTAATGTAAAAGTGCAAGTATAAAAATAAATAAATTTAATATAAGTTTTAATTTTCAATTAAAATTTTAAAAAATAACTTTATTTAATAAAAGTGATTTAAGTAAAATAAAATTATTGTGAGTAACCAACTTGTAAATTTTCAAAATTGAGTGATCAAAATAAAAATTCTAAAAAAAATGATCAAAAGTGTAATTTATTTTTTAAGTTTTTTTAAAAATTTATTTTTTATAAAAATTCATAATGCCACATAGCATGCCAAATGATATGGCAATATCACACGGCTTCTGACAATGATGTGGCATCATCACGTCATCTTGCCGTAAGTCTTTAATGGTAGGGTAACCAAAATAAAATAATTTTAAACGATAATGGCCTTTTTGAAAATTTTGAAAGTTTGGTGACCAAAATGAAAGTATGCCAATAATTGAGTGAATACTGATATAGTTTACCGGTCTTTTTATAATATAAGCTTTACAATCGAATTTGCTACTACTATAAGTTTTTGCAAGTTATTTTTCAAATTATGCATTTAAATTTGAGAATTAGATGACTGGATTTGTCTTAACAATATTAATTTTATTACTACTAAATTTAGAAAATTAGCACATAACATTAGCATTCCTATAAATAAAAGGAATACATATAAATATATATATATATGTATATATAATTTCTGTAATCATCAAAAGAATTGAATTTGGTGCATAAAAATTTTTATATATCTTTTTAAAATACATAATAGAGAAAATTTAGAATAAAAGATGAGGTTTTTGCAAATAATTACAAATTTTATATGTTTTTAAGAAATATTTTAGAAATTATTTGTAACATTCCCCTTAATTATATGTTACATGCTTGACGAAAATGCTTAATGATCCTCTATTTCGTTACGCCGTCTAAACTTAAAAGTGAAAATGGTGACTTTAGAAGGGAAATCGTCATTTGAGATGACAACTTCCCTTTAAGATGGCGATTTCCCTTTAGGTGAGATAAAATTCTAAATAATAAAAAGGGTCATGTGGCATTACTCCATAGTTAACCTCTATAGTGAAAGAGAGAGGAAAGAGTTTAACTAAGACTCTACTTAATATTGTTTTTGATATTTAAACAATGTTAAATGATTAACGCTTCAAAATCTCAAATCATGATTTTAACAGCAATTTTTTTCACATCACTTTTCAAACATATTTTTCTCGAATCAAACTTTTTTTAACTTTCTTTTTATAACATCAATACTAAACTAGATATAAGCAAAGCAGATATTGGTGGATTTAAGGGTCTCCAACCTTTTAGGATCTTAAAATTACATTGCATTTCCACTTCAAAATATGATAAATTATGGTTTGACCCTAATAATTTTTTTCATTTGATTCTTTTGTAAATTTTATATTTGACATGATAAATTTACTTTTCTTTTGTAAATTTTATATCACTTACTTTTTGTCTTATTCATTATCTTTATATATATATATATATATATATATATATATTTATCAATCAATCGAAAGATACATAGGTATTAATTGTATTGTATAATGAAAAACAATTAAGATGGTTAAAGCACTATAATATCTAATACAATTTGTGCATATAATTTTTTTATTCTATATAATTTATACTTGTTATGAAATAATCTTATTGCTATTTTAGTTAGACTAGGATTTTTTTTTTTTTTTTGCATTGAGGCTTTATTTTTTTATTAAATTTTTTACATATGCAATATAAATTACAATATTTGAAATTTATAAAAAAATTTAGAAATTATTTACAAATGTAATATCATGATTATACTTACATTTATTATCGGTACATACAAAATTTATTGCTGCTTTAAATTTTCTCTCTGTATATTTTTGTCGGTCCCTAATTAAGCCCGATTCCTGCTAGGGCCAAAAAAATAAAAAGATACGCCTCGCTTACTGTAACGCCTCGATATTTCACGGGGAAGCAACGCCTCGATTACTGTAGAGTGACACTAAAATATACGCCTCGCTTGCCCTTTATAAACCCCTCCCCATCTCCTCCACCTTCATCCGACGATCTTCAGAATAGAGATTTGAAAGACGAGGAGGAGGAGAAAGTATATATAATATAACCCAAATCTAAGAAAGTCACAGGGCTTTGAGAGTTAATAATGATGATGAATAGCCACAAAGCACCGCCGCCACCGCCGTCTACACACCCTCCGATGCAGCTGACGGAGGGAAAGGTGATGGTGGCGGAGAATGGGGAAGGTGAATCCCGTGTGGATTTGGGGTTCAACGTAGTAGGAGGGGGAGGGTCCAAAACAGGAGGAATGATGATGAGAGGGGATGTGGTGCTGCTGACACTCAGGCTGTTGTGCATGGCTACTTCAGTTACAGCCATGTGGTTCATGGTTACAGCCCGTCAGGTTAGCGCTGCTTCCTTCTATGGGTTCCAACTCCAGCTCCACTCAAAATGGTCTTTCTCTTACTCCTTCGAGTAAGTATAAACTATAACCTTGCATAATCGCAACTTCATTCTTCCTAGTTCGAAATTATTATAATGACCTTTATCTATCTTCAGCTGTTAGTACTTGGTTTGTCAATTTTCTGGATATGGTGTTGAGTTTTCTTCTGTTTGTTTGCTGAGAAAGTGAAGGAAACTGAAAGGAAAAATAGTGCTCACCTAATAGGGTCCTGTTCAGTGCGTGATCTTTTGATCTTTCGGTTAATTCTGTCGTGTTGCCTGACCGACCAAAGGGATAAAAAATCGGTTACTACTCACTCGTTTGGTTCAACATCATGAATTTAAAAATCTAAAATGTCGTTGGAGTTTGCTACTGCCAGGGATAGAGTACTTGTTTTCTTGTGTTAAGATTTAAAAATAATAATGCCTGCATACTGACTGCTTAGATCAATATTAAGCATAAAATAATTTGGTTGCTTGTCCTTTTATGCATAGTTTTAGAATAGCAAACTCCATTAATTAAGCTAGAATTATTGTTTCTGTGAGTTATATTATATTTTGCCACTCACATGTTCTTAGTTACCCTCGAACACAGCACAATGGAGTGTTCATGATACAAATTTGGCACTTCTATTGACTAAAATAACCCTTAAAATGTGGTTTCTATGATTTTTTTTTTCTTTTTTGGCAAAGATTATTGGGGTAAAGTGGGGAGAATTTTTGTTTGTTTGCTATTTAGCCTATTGGGTTTGGTACTTCTTTGAATAGCAACAAAGTTAGCCTTCGAAATGAACAGAATTCAGACCCGTGAATGTTTATTTTGCCATTTTAATATCTGCTTTAATTTATTTGTTTATTGGTTCCCTTTGTTTTCTTTGTAAACTTTTCTGGGTCTTCAACATTTTGAATATCTCCCTGTCCTTCGGTCGCGAAGTCAGTTTTAAAGTTTTAATCATTGATTTCCGGGGCATGGAAAATGCTTTAGTTTGGACTTTGTCATGCATGCGTGACTATTAGTACTGACTCCAATTTTTTTTAAGTATTTAATATTTATATTTAACGTATTTATAAATATAAAAATATAATTTTTAAATAACTTTTAAATGTGTAACAAATACTTTACAAATTCAATATACCTCTATGCATTGACCAGTGTGTGGTAAATTATCGACCAGATATCTTGTTGGAGTTACAGCAACTGCTACAGCTTACTCCTTGCTGCAATTACTTATTGGCGGCTCAAGGCTGGTGAAGAGAACTCCAGTGATTCCCTCAAGAAATCAAGCTTGGCTTATTTTTGCCGGGGATCAGGTAACGTAAATATCAGGCATCTTCCCACTTTCTTAAAAATCTGGCATCTACCATCCGAACTCCAATCCATTATTCTTGACTTCTTGTTTTTTAAAATTGTTGTTTAAAAAATTTGCAGATTTTGGCATATGCAATGATGAGTGCTGGATCAGCAGCATCGGGGGTAAGCAACCTGAATCGAACCGGAATCCGACACACTGCGCTGCCCAATTTCTGCAAGTCTTTGGATAGCTTTTGCGATCATGTTGCGGTCTCAATAGCCTTCACTTTCTTCAGCTGCGTTTTGTACGCTGCCGCTGCTGTTCAGGACGTAGTTTGGCTCTCCAAGCATTGAACTTCATATATATATATATATATATATATATATATATATATAATATAAAATCCTTAGTTAATTAGCTTGTTAAGTTCATGGAACTTGGGTCGCAGTGCAAGGCCAGCTAGTGCTGTTTGCAAAAGAGGAAAACAAAGACGATCGGCCTTGCTGTTTTGCCTATGCTAAATGCGTCTAAGTTAATCGATCCTTCCTTTCAGGACCAAGCTTCACAATAGGCTATGAAAACATATTTATGAACTTCTTTTTATATATCAAAATGCTTGTATAAATTATGAACTTTGAAATGGAATGGGTAGGTTCTATGGCCATTGTAGCTTCAAACAGGAGCTTGGAATTAACTGAAGATAATTCTTGTGGGGAAGATTTGACCATGCATTTGTCATAACTTGGTGCCTCATAATGGAAGGAGGACCCTGCAATTTTGAACGTTGGAATCAATGATGCTACTTAAAAAAGTAACTTTGGTAATTATCAACTGGATATAAAAATATGATATAAATAATAAATATAATAAATAATATAATAAATATGATATCATATATTAATTAGGGTCTAAAGATATTCGTTAAAATTTATTTGAATAAAGAATTTTCTCAATCACTAAAGAATAGTAACGATAGATGTTTAATAACTCAACATACGAAAAGAATTTTCTCCATCACTTAATAAGGTGATTAATATGCATTGAAGTTAGTCTATGATTAAAATTTAATAGATAAATATATTAAATATACTGCTAATGAACCAAACGATGGCACATCATTAACATAAAGATTATTTATATTTATTTTTAAAATTTTAAATAAAATGATATGATCTTATTCACTGTTAATGTATATGCTATTAGTACTCTTAATTAATTATTTAATGGGATTGTTTCTATGTTTCTCATTTGCAAAATGGAAAGCTTTAATTTCCACTCACTATTCAACAAAGCGAATCAAAGCTAAAGGAAGCAAAGTTAAGTTGTTTTGAGTGCACTTTTTAAAATATTTATCTACAAAGATATCTCCCTAAAGCTTTAAAAATAATAAATAAAATTATAAAAAATACATT
>JBBYHL010000009.1:7393379-7406673 GCA_038381835.1 Adansonia madagascariensis | reverse complement strand
TGGTTTACACCCACCACTGGCTATGCTTGTAGCTAAGTTTCATCTAATAATATATCCATACCTAAGAAAGATTTAGTATTGATTTTGAACATACTTAATTTTCATAAATAAATTGCAAGGACAAGGTCCAGGGGGTGCAGGAGGTGGGCTATGAACTTCAGGCTGCGGAAACCCCTTTCCCTTGAAGGGAGGACATGAAGAGTGGGCCAAAGCCCAATTGTGAATGAAAACCAGCAGCAGCAATCCATAAATAAATTAAAAGATTATAACAAGCTTCTCTAATTCACACGCTTCAAATTTCTTTGCACGTACGCAGTCTCTTAGAAAAAGGATTAATTACGCAAGCGATGTATTATATTATTTTTTTAAATTAAGTATTAAAATTTTTTTTAATTTAAACAGGTATATGATTTTATCAAACTGCAGTAATTTTATTAAATAAATATTAAAATAATATTTAACAGTTAAAAAAGTTATGATATATTTTAAAATATCGTATATCACAATTAAATTAATTATTAAATGTTAAATTAATGGAATATCTATATATTTAATAAAAATTATAATAAATATATTTAATTTAATTAAAATTTTTTTCACTTATTTACTTAAAAAAATTGATTTAATAATTAATAAGAGTAATTTGTGTAATTAATATTAAAAAAAAAAAAAACAGTCCGGGCTCTCCGCCCCGCGTATCCGATTCATTGTCAGTTTTTCAGTGTTAATATCTCAGGTAGGACCAAAAAAGCTCAAGCCAACCAAACTCAACGCACCATAAAATCCCACCGCAACACTTCTCTCTCTCTCTCTCTCTCTCTCTGACTGACAGAAATGGAGGCATTGCTGGCGAATTACGTTGAGAAAAGCCTGAATCAATACATGCGAAGAAACGCCGTTTTCCTCTGCGAACGCCTTTACGCTGAGTTTCCTTCCGAGGTTACCTTTCTAATTTCCATTAATCAATTCATTCCTTCTTTAAACTTGATTTACGTTATCGAATTTTTCTGGGGCTTGAATTGAAACTTTGAAATGTGTGTGTGTTTTTTTTTTTTTAATGTTAATGTAGGTGAATTTACAATTATTGGCTAGATGTTACTTGAATAACAATCAAGCTCACTCTGCCTATCACATTCTCAAAGGTACAACCTTTTTAACGTTTTCGTTGATTTTTTTTTTTTACTGACGTTAGGGAATGATTCTGGTGTTTGTATTGATGTTTGTTTTTATTTGCTCTGATTTGAAGGTAGGCAAATGGCTCAGTCTCGTTACTTGTTCGCAATCGCGTGTTTAGAGATGGATCTCTTTAGGGAAGCGGAAGCTGCATTGCTGCCTATTGAAGAACTCTGTTCTGAGGTATGTGATCATCTGTTGGTATTCGAATGGAGGTCATAATGATGAAGACGTTGGATTGGGACATCTGCTTCTTGGATGTTTATTGAAATTTCATGCTCATAATTGTTGTTACATACATGTAGGTTCTAAATGGTGCGGCTGTGCAGTATCTTCTCGGCATTATATATAGGTTTTTGCCACTTTCTTTTTATGTTTTATATATCAGTAAACATCTGGGGTTCTTTGTTGGACTGTTTATTTTCATTTTTCCAAGCTTTATAATGGTACTGGTATGGTATGCGTAGGATTCAATGTGGTGTACTCCACTAGATTAGTGGCTTTTATTGACTGTACAATTTTGGTTGGAACGTATCCCTGAAATCAGATTTTTTTTTTCTTCCGAGGAAAATTGGATGGACATCTCTTTTTCAACTAATTATCTGGGAAAACTTTCAAAAAGACTTTGATGGATCCAAAATTTTACTTTAATAAAAACAGCTGCCGTTGCTTTTTAATTGACTTAGCATTCCTGACTAATCTACTGACACTAAATGCTCAACAAGTTTGTTCACTTGCCCAGCTTATAACCAGGAATCATGCTTAGTCTAAGCTGTTTGAGAGAGGCAAGGCTTTTTGTACGGAATTGGCGTATAATACTACGTTATACCTTGCATTTAAGCACTTGTGTTGGCTTGCTATATTCTCTTTTTGTCTTTCTCTCCCTACATTCCCTTATCTTTGTTCTGGTATTTTTTACAGGGACACCGATAGGAAGAAAAGTTCAGTTGAACACTTTAGAAAGGCTTTGTCAATTGATCCATTGTTTTGGGCAGCATATGAGGAACTTTGTATGCTAGGTTAGTGATTTTTATCGAGATCAGCTCAGAAAGATTACATAATGTTAAACTTTGACCCTTTTTTTTTTTTTTTTTCTCTTCTTGTAATATAAGCAAAATTTATCTTAGAAAAAAAAAAGAAAAGGAATAAATACCTTTGCAAAGTTTTGTCTGGAGAAAAATTAAACAAAGGAATGCTGTTGTTGTACTTGTTGAGTGCTTCAAATTTTTGTCACATTATATTTAATGTTCCAAACTCGTACATGCCAAAAACCTAACAGAAGTGCTTCTGGAATGTTGTAACTTTATAATATTAAATGAACAGTTTTGAAATATATGTTTAGAAATGAGTTGGTTAAGGATTTTAGTGGTGCTACAAGAAAAAAATGTGCTGTAAAAAGCGCTAATACTACGTAATAAAATAAAAAGTTGAGAAAGATTGCTCAATGGTTTTGCTGTTGCGATCGGGATTTATTGTTGAGCAGGTAAGAGATTAGACTCTCTATGATAAGTGATCTCTAATATTTTTGGTAAAATATGTTAGTTTGTATTGATGTGTCCAATTAGCTGGACTAGTTTGCAAAAATGGAGATGTCTCAAAAGCATTCGACAGTGCATGCGCTAGCCTAGCCTATATAATATAAGATTAGGATTTTATAGTTTATTCTTTAGCATTGAACCTTGGGCTAGAGCCATCACTTCTTCAAAGGTAAAGGAAGAATTCGGGGCATTGTGTGTGAATCTCTGGAGAATCTTCAACTTGTGAAATCTGTGAGGTAGTCCTATGGTTAAACAATAAGAATGCCCCTCAACCGGATTGATCTTAGTTATTTCTACTCCAAAAAATCCTAATAGAATTGCTAGTGGTTGGAAGAGATTGATCGCTTATGTTCTGTTCTTGATTTTCTTTCATTCTTTTTTCTTCTTTTTCCTAAATGTCAGCTGAAAATTTTCTGCTGAACTTTTTAAGTTGGTTATCATAACATTTAATGCATGAAGTCTGCATAGTGTTACAACTAATTTATAACTAAATTTTTTCAGTCGTAGGCATCTATCTGCATAATCACTAGTTAGTAAATTGCTGACAAGGCTTATTTGCTTTATCATTAGGTGAGGCAGAGGAAGCTGCTGTTTATTTTGGTGATGCGGCTATTCCTTGCGTTCAAGAGCATTACTTAGGTAATGCATCAAGTCATTTAGTAATAGCTGGTAGTGATCACAACTTGGATTCTTCTCGAAGATTTGGCTTAGAAGATTTGAGTCTGAGCCAAATGGAAGGAAACAACACCAGCGATATATGTCAGAATAATGATGGAGGACCTATTTTTACAGGAGCTCTTGGACAAATAAAAAACAGCTGTTGCGGTACATCATTTTGCAGTACCCCTTCCCCTGTGCTCACACAAGTAAGTCATCTTTGGGTAATTAGATTGAGTCTATTTTAATTGCTGTAAAATACTTATTTCATCTCCCTGTACTAGATCTAACTTGTTTAATGCTTTAGCATTGTGTGTGTGTAGTTTATATATGCATACATGTATTTGCTTAGCTTAATTCACTGCATCTTTTTTGTTGCTTTATCTGATGAGTATATTCTAGCAAGCAGGCTTGTTATTGTTTGGTCTGTTCAGCTTAGATAACATAGCAGTATTCAGATTTTTAGGACTACTTTTCAGATTTGCATGCTCTTGGAAGCATCAATTCTTCAAAAACAATTCTAGAGTTTGTCATTATATCGAACAACATTACGCTGAATGTTTCAGAAGCATGCAAATCATTTTCAGGGTACTCATAACCATAATTTTCAAAATGAGACACTGTAAATAAAATGAAAAACATTTTAAAAATTAAGACAGATATTAGCAATCTTGAGCAGAGAAATTGGGCCACAGAAAGCATTTATCAATTACAGATATAAGGAATTATTGCTTTCAAAGTTGCATCACTTACACAGCTTCACGTATGTAAAGGAGATGGAAGCATTCATCTACTCATTCAAACTGGATGTTGGGAGATGCTCTGGCTGATTCAAATAATGAATGATATAGTTACTTGAACTTTCATGCTTTTATTTAAATCCTTAGAAGTGAGTATAGTTATTGATATATATGAATCAGTAATACACTAACAGCAGCTAGTCTGATAGGCTCTGCAGGGTCAATTATGTTCTTACTTTCATATGGATTTGCCTTTTTATCTATATCCCTGTTGGGCGTGCATGTGGTGGGGAGGTCAGTACTGTGGTATGACGTGAAAAGTACTGCCTGCATACGGAAGTTGTTTCCTTGTGTGAATTTCTCTTTGAGCATGTGGCATCGGTTGTGTAGACTTACATTACTTTCAATTTCATAAAACGCTAATTGCATTTTTTTTTTAATTTAAACTGTGTTTATAAATGTGCCCCTACATTTAACCGCTCAAAGATCCCTCATTGGGTGCTGTAAATATGCTTGTCTTCAACCCCCCACACCCCCCCGCCCAAAAAAAAAAAAATCCAAAAATAAAAATGAAAAGAAGAAACTATTAATCTTAGTTTTATGTTCTTGCTTCAAGTTTATTGTTCCATCACTTCCAAATGAAGTTTTATTCTGGTGTTATCATGCTGGTTTGTGTTTCTAAGCTCTATGTTTTTTTTTTTTTGCTCTTAAGCTATTAGATATGGCTCCACCACCTCGAATTAGAAACATACAACTTCATCAAAGTGAAGGCTCACTAAGACCTAATATTCAAGCTCGAAGAGAATTCATTCATGAAAATGAATCAGCAGAGGTTGTATTTACACATTTATGTATATGTTTCTGTTACCTTCTTTAGTTTTAACAGTAATTGCAATATTTTTGTATGTTAAACACACAGATTTGTATGCATTCCTAACATTTTACTTGTTACATTATTCAAGAGGAGTAACCTTTCTCCTGCTATGCTTGCTGTGTTGGTAATATTTGAAGTCATAATCTCACAAATTTACCTAGTATAATCATTAATTATTACTTCATGTCATTTTGTTCTTGGAGAAATCCAAGAAAGGCTTATGAAGAACAAAATCTAGATACCCAGGATTGCTTTTAACATCAAAGAGTCACCTTCTGTTTTTGCCACACGCATGAGATTGCCTTTTGACATCACAACTTCTTTCTTTTTTCTAGTTACGAGGGACCTTTAAATTACCTCAAATCCATTAATATATTGGATAAATAAAGATTTTAGAAGAGAATGTTTTGTATGTAAGGGTTTGGTTGGGGTTTTGCTTTCCACTTGTTGAGTTAGAACAAAGTGCATTCTGAAAATGATCTGACTACTGGACACTGACATGTGGGCTGTTTTCCTGGATTTGATGAAAGGGCAGTTTATCCCTAGGTGTAAGGTCATATGTTGCATCTCATGGATCCCTTGAACCTGTCATAATTTAGAAGCTTACGAAATTTGTTTAATCCTCTATTCTCGTTGTCTGATTTTCTTCCAGAAGCTAATTATTTTTCCTTTTTCCCCCAAATATATCGCATTTGAGGACCCAGAATATTGAGCTGGTTTTGGCCTTGTTCGTTGAGCTCTTATATTTTATTTTATTTTATTTATATTTTTGGTTGCATTGGAACTTGGAAGTTGGAAGAAAGTATAAGTGACCGCAGGATGGATGGTTGAACAGAATATTTTTTATTTGAGGTTTCATATGACTTGGATTACACCATTAATTGTACTTTTCCATCATTATACTACATTAGCAGGAATGGAATCTTTAGTTGTCTTCGTAATCTTGCTAGCTTTTTGCTTGTTAGATTCTACTTTAGGCTGTATATGTGTACAATGGTGTTGATCTTCTGCTTTCTCTTTTTTTTTGTTCGACAATTTAACCTTTTCTTATTTCTTTCACAATCACTTTTTTGTTGCTTGTTTGGCTATCCTTCCAGTTTTCTTGTTTTTACTTTTGTAGTATTATGTAGCACTACTAAAATACATCATACTTCACTCAAATTTTGATTTTTCTAAGCCTCTTCTGTTATGATTCTGAAGATTCGTGGCAGTTTATTTTTCGATTCAGGGCGTCGTAGAAGTGCAAGATTAGCTGCTGCCCAGAGAAGCTTGAACGCCTCACAAGGATCACAAAATAAAGCAAACAGTTTGCATGCTTCAACTAAATTGAAGTCTAAGACTTGCTCTTCGACAGTTTGTCAAGGTCAATTTCACAATCTTGAGGAAGTTTATTATATAATCTTTAATCCTTTGTCAGTTTATATTTAGTGCCTCTTTAGCAGATATTTGATTTATTAAAGTAAGTTCATGAATAGTTTTTATCTTATATGTTATACACATTGAACTTCAGGATATCAAATCATGGTTGATTAGAGATGGAGGTCCTATCCAATATTGGTTTTTCTTTAGCTTTTGATTTATTCAAATTGTTTGATATCATTTTCTTTAAAATAACTGAAAATAAATAAAAGAAAATTTTGGTCTTGTTGGTTGGGATGGAAATGTACAAAAGATGAAAGATAGAAGAAGTGAAATCCCTCCACTTCATTTCAGAGAAAGCTCAATTTACTAACAATATTCATGCTGCAAGCCCCAAACCAAAGAATTCTTGATGGATATGAGATATAGATGTATCTTACTGCTATAAGCTATAGCTGGTGGAGGCAGGGTTCTGGGACGCCTTTTAGTTTTTCTGTTCTTTTCTTCATCAATTTTCCATGAAAGAAAATTTATCTCGCTGAAAACCCCAAGCATACTTTAATTAATTCTCAATGATTTTTAAAAGGAGGAAAAGCAATGACAAGCTAAAATTCCAAAGCAGATGAATAGCTAAATTAGAAAAGCAACTTTAGCATGCAAAGGTATCTCCAGCAATGAAAAGATCACAAATCTACCAGCTTCATGATGTACTATAACTACCTACTACTTTGATTGTAATTGGTCTTTCTTCAATTTTCTTTTTCTCCTTTTAAGTTGTCCAAAGTGAAGGAACTGGAAAGAGCAAGCAGGCAGGAGGAGCTTCTGTCAGCAGTCTAAGAAAAAAATGAACAGTATTCTTAGGTGATAAGCCTTTGATAGGGAGTTTTGTATGTTTTTAGACATTTTCCGTAGGAAGAGCTCATTTTCCTTAAGAAGAGCTATTATCATATTTCAATGTTGTCAGTTTTCGTGAGGTAATATCCATTTAATTCTCTTATCTTCCTTCTGCTTCTGGTTTATTTTCCTGGTTCTTCCCCGTCCCCTGCCTGTGGCATAATTGTCAATTGAATCTAATATGTTGCATAATGTCTCAAAATATTCCTCTTTCCATCTTGTTTATTTGCGAATTTTACTGCTTTTTTAAAGTCGAACACTTTAATGTCATTGGTAGGGAAGTTGCTGGAAACTTATGATGTTGCTGTATCAGAGTTCAGAGCAACTTCTTTGTGCTTATCTTCAACAACTGATGTTAAATCTGTTCATAATGAGATAGTAAACAAAAAACTGAGCAGTTTTATCTCAAATAGCGCAACAATCCAATCTGGTATCTCAGATACAATGAACCTCCTGAGAATTCTTGGGGAGGGCTATAGGCATTTGTGTATGTTTCAATGCCAGGTATTGCTCTGTCAACTGAAAAAGGTTCTTCTATTATCCTAAAGAGTGAGCTTGATGCATATTTTCCTAGACTAAAGTAAAAAAAAAAAATGATTGTGGATACTTTCCTATTGATGTTGCAGGAAGCTTTGAATATCTATCAAAAGCTCTCGTCAAAGCAGTATAATACAGGCTGGGTTCTTTCCCAGGTGATTGAGTTGTACCTCCGCTGTCCGTTTTCTGAATCTATAAATTTGTTTCTTTCTGCTGGCTTTCGAACAAAAGTAACAAGTATTTTAATTCTTTGAGAATGGTTTCTTGCTTTTTTTTCTTGGGTTGCTACCATCCTTTCACTTAAAATTTGGATTCTTTCATTTCAAATGGTATACTATTGGAAACAATTGTATTCCATTCAGAGTTTCGAGTTTTTGAGACAATGAAATATCTTTTATTGCAGGTTGGGAAAGCATATTTTGAGCTAGTAGATTACTTGAATGCTGATTATGCCTTTAGTCTTGCACGCCAAATATCTCCTTACCTTCTGGAAGAGATGGATGTATACTCCACGGTTCTTTATGTGAGTTATCCTTGCCCTTGTCTCAGCTTTGGGATGATTTTTCATCGATAGTCGCTTCAATGCATATATTCAATGCAAATTTATTCAATTTTATATGCAATTTGAAACCCTGTAGTTGTTGCCTTGTACTCAAGTAAGAAACTGCTCCATGTCAATAATTTATATTTCATTCTGCAGCTGAAACCTTTCCTTTTGCTAATTTTTTATCTTTCTGAAGTGCAGAGTTAAGTCTTGTTTAATCATTAGTCTGACAATAGTTTGTCCCTTGGTTGACATATTCTAATTCATTGCCCATTATTCCCTCTGCAGGATTTAATGCTCGATATAAATTGATCTGAACCATGAGGACTTTTTATTTTTAATCATGAAAAGGGGGGTTTCCAATCACCAAGTTTTGTGGAGGGGAGAGAATTTTATGGGATGTGAAACATTTTAGGTTATCTTTGATTTGATAGGAAATCATTTGACAACACAAACACTTTCCTCAACTTTAGTTGTACTAGATTTCATTGCAAATATTGGACCTTAAGCTGTTCTTTTTGGAGAAACTGCCCATGTTTTCTACAGGATAAAGCATCATAATTTCTATGGCAAGGATGGAAAATAGACTTATTAATGGCTACCCTAGAATATTGGAAAGAAGGTTGTATTGTCTGGCCGTTGGATAAGAAAAAACTTCCTTTCTCCCAGACTTGGTTTTATGAGCTCTGTTTGTGGGACAGAAAAAGTAAGATGATATGCAGTTACTTTTCTTTAAGATTTATAACCTTTTTTTTTTTTTTTTTCTTTTCAGCATTTAAAGGAAGATATGAAATTGAAATATCTAGCTCAGGAGTTGATATCAGTTGACCGTTTTGCTCCACAAGCCTGGTAACTTTGGTAGACCTCTATGAGGCTCTAGAACAGTTAAAATCAAATTATCTTAACCCATGTATGTTTGAACAAAAAAAATTTCAGCTGTTTAGTTCATATTTACTCCGAAGGCAATTAAGTTTGGCTTATAGTGCTATCAGCATGTAACAATGTTATTTGTGCTAACCTTTCCCAGTAAACAAACAAAAACTGCATGATATTTCCAATGGCTTATTTTGACTGTTAAGCTGTTAACTACCTTTTTTTTTCTTGGAATCCTTGTTTTATCATACCTTTTCTTCTCTCTTGAGTAGCGAATATGTGCTGTATGGTACTATGCTTTGTTTATTTGGAGGGGCCAAAAATGGGGGAGGCATTTTGCCAAGTATTTCTTCCTTTCAGAATTCCTTTTGCAGTTGAAGATGATAGCACTTTCTACCTTGTTTGGACCATGAATTTTCTTGTTCATGATACTGTCTATAGTCAAGAAAAAATGCTGCAGCAATCTGTGTTTCTCATTTTTTTTTTGAGGGGGTTGAGTGGGGATGGGTGGGTAACAAAGACAAGAAATTTATCATTAGATTACAGAGAAGTATGCTGCTAGTAGACTCGTATATCCTTAAATTACTCTTTATCAATGATTTTGTCATTCATGATGGTTCTAATTACACAATGCCGATTGCAGGTGTGCTATTGGAAACTGCTATAGTTTGAAGAAGGATCATGAAACTGCACTCAAAAGTTTTCAGCGAGCTGTGCAGCTGAATTCTAGATTTGCATATGCACACACTCTTTCTGGACATGAGTATGATCTTATACTCGGGAATATTTTCTTTAGACTAATCTCCTTTAATTGAATGACTTAAAGAAAAGACGAAAGGGGATCCCATCAAGTGATTTTGTTGCAGGAATGTTATTATGGAGGACTATGGAGATGGAGTGGAGTGCTACCAGGAATCTCTTCGTGTTGATGCGAGACACTATAAGTCCTGGTATGGGCTTGGGATGATCTATTTCCGCCAAGAGAAATTTGAATTTGCAGAGCACCATTTTCGCCAGGCTTATCAGATAAATCCTTTCTCATCAGTTATCATGTACTATTTGGGAACCACTTTAGAAGCTTTAAAGGTTTGGCGACTTCTATGTTATCATTCTATACCTAACTATGATTTTTTGCTACCTTGGGACTCCTTGACCCCAATATGTTCTTGTCGATGAAAAGTTGTGCAATGCTCAGCATGTGCATCAGGTTTTGATTTGATCTGTTTAAATATTGTCTGCCATGATACAGGCTGCCCCTTTTTGGTCTGTCACATTGCTTATGTCGTGTATTTTCTTTTGTGTACTTGACCGTTGTTAAAACTTCTTCTGCAACTTCTCTAACAAGTGTCTTAAGTTTCTCCCCATACTACATTATAATGCAAATATGTAATGCTTAAATGATAGAGGACAAACTAGTGGAGTTTTGTTTTTTTTTTTTTTTTATTTATTTATTTTTTTTTATTGTTTGTCTGAGTGACAATTGTTTTTTATTTGTTTTGCAGAGGAATGGGGAGGCTTTGGAGCTGATGGAGAAAGCTATTGTCACTGACAATAAAAATCCACTCCCAAAGTACAGCAAAGCAAAACTGCTGGTGTCACTTGGAAAGTTGAATGAAGCTTTGGCAATTTTGGAGGAACTCAAAGAGTGCAACCCTCGTGAAAGTAGCATCTATGCATTGATGGGTGAAATTTATAAACAGCACAAAGAGTATGACAAGGCAATGCTTCATTTTGGAATTGCTTTGGACTTAAAACCATCCATGGTTGATGTTGCTAAAATAGAGGTAATAGTCATCATCCTCTTCTTTCCTAGACATTGATGTGGCTTGTTTCTGCAAAGCAGCTTTGTCTTTCCTCCTTGCCACTAGCGCATTAATTTGCAACAACGGTTGTTTTAGAGATAGCTCCAATGGTTGCTTTGTTTCATCCACTGACATGCATAGCGGTTTAATTTATATCAACCATTTTCACAAAATTAATCAGACTATTACTGTTCAAAGCCTGAATATATTTAATAACCACACCTCATCCCACTGTTAGATTCCTATTCATATCTAGTTTTGGTCCAACTGTATTGCAAAAGGTTGTTAACTTAGCACATTTTATCTTCTAATCACCAGAATAACATATTATACATGTAATGAAATAGGTTACCTCTTTGTCTAAAATGATTTTTCTTATCTTTTTAGTTTCATATCTCCAAATTTTTATTTCTAGGGCTCCATTGGATTGATTTCTGGCCAAATGTCCTAATATCTTATCAAGTAGCCAAGAGAAGTTGTGAAGCATGTTTTATTAACCCTTTGCATTATATATGAATGAAATATGATCCTTTTCTAATTCTAATTGTTACGAGCATATCATTCTTTCTATAAGGTGCAAAAAGAGTAAATCAGTTGAAGCCCTGCGGGGCATAAGCTTGCTCATTGGTGGAGTCGGAGTCCTTTTGGTCGACTGGCATGGTCTTTCCTTGGGAAGATGAGACTTCAAGGTCTTTCATCCATTGGTTATGAACCTGTACATAGTCATTTGATTTGGTTCTTGAATAGCAGTCAAGGTCCATGGTGAAGTAGGATTTTCATGAGCTTATATTTGGAAAAGAAACGGCGAGTCCTTTATAAAGGAGTAACATTCATATTGTAATAACATTTTGATGAACATGTTGGAATCAATCATCTGATCCCTTCGGGAGAGTATATTGCAGTCAAAGAAAACTTACCGATACCAATTGACATGATACTCTTATTACAAATAAGTATCATATGTGGTATTCTGTTTCTAACCAAGCTGTCTAATTGTCATCTATGGGCAGGCTGCCATTCAAAAGTTAGCTATACCAGACGGAATAGAGGACAACTTGTAGCACTTCCCAGCTACAATATAGTGAATGTTTCCTGAGAGACTAGGAGTAAATTTGTTGGACTGCAAAGCCCCTGATGGCCAAGGTAATTGACTCGATACACTCTGGGGTAGTACAATTGAAGAAGTCAGTAGAAGTCGAAGACATCTTCGGATGAGCTTGAAGCTTCTAATCCCAAATTGATTAGAAGGTAAGTAGCAGTTTAATTTATGCTCCAAGCTGACTTGAGAATAAGCCTGGAATTATTTTGATAGCCATTTATATTTCATGCCTACAATGTACATTTTGTTTTTATCATAGCCATTTATATTTCATGCCTACAATGTACATTTTGTTTTTATCAACAATTTATGTTTGTCGGTCCATAGCAGTTAAATCCTAATTTGGTTTGTGCCTTTTCAATAGCAGTCAAATAGCCTGTCATAAACCTTTTCTCAGATAAAATTTTCTTGAACACGATGCTTTAATTCTTTCCGATGACCACTTTTAGGCTCGTAAGGAGTTGAGTTCACCAGAAAGTAGCTGTCCGGTGGAATTCCGTTCTCATCATGAAATACAAGTTTCATGGCCCCTTTAACATTTTTTTCACCTATTTTTCTCTTTATGAGTGTTTTTAATCTTCTTCAATCACTTGGGTGTCTGTAACATCCCCTTTAGCCTCCCTCAGTTGCATAACTTCAAACTCTGTTGCTTTTAGTAAATTTTCAAGATCGATAACTTCTGATACCCTATCATCCAAAGCTGTTTCCTCCTCTCCATTACTTAATGCTCCCTCCTTCTCCTCGTCCTCCTCTTCCTCCTCCTTGCTACTTAACATTTCCAGTAGTTCCTCGAGGTTTACTGCACCATAGATCTCATCGTCTCCAACACCTCCATCCTCCCCGTAGATCTCATGCTTATTATGTTGATTAGGCATGGAACCGAAACGCAGCAACAGACTGCCAAAACTAAAGCAATTTGAAGAACCCTCAAATACTATTTTTAACTTTTTTAGTCTATAAGGTTCCCCATTAGAATGATACAACTTTTGGTTCATTAACGCCTTTAATTAACTAAGAGAGAAACTTCTTATAGCTTTAAGGATACCAAAAATCAAACCATGGAAATAGATTTATGGGCTTCATTCTTTTTTCTTTTTCTCTTTTAGTTTATGCATGTTATTAACATTTTTCAAGTTCTTTTTAGGATGAGAGTTTTAAGAAGATATTAAGTGATTGTAAATATTGAAAAGAATATCACAATCAT
>JBBYHL010000009.1:7371487-7393279 GCA_038381835.1 Adansonia madagascariensis | reverse complement strand
CAATGCTCTTCCTCCTACAACCATAAAATCATATTTTCTTTTTAGGTACCCAAATTTTCTTGGGTCCTTGAGTATTAGTGCTCAAAATTTTTATGCCTTTTTTAATCCACTTTAATTTTGTAACTTCATCTTGAGATATGCCAACACCTTTGGGGACCCATATTCTCTTAATAAGTTTGCCTCTATAAGTGATAGTTTTTAAGGAACATGTATGGAATATGTGACCAAGTTTATGGCAATTTGTACATATGCTAGATACATCAAATGATTTGTTTTGTGTTATATAGAAGTTCTTGAAGTGAGTTTTTTTTTCAATTCTATTATAGCCCAAACTATCGTTATCAAAGAATAATCTTTGTGTTTCTAGCATGTTATTCAATTTTTTTGTGCCATATAAAACCCTATAAATGAGTTATGTAAGTTTGTGTTCTTTTTGGTTAGATCATCAATGTTGACTTGTAACTCATCTACTCTTTTCTTAAGATCATCATTTGTCATGCTTAGTGTTTCACTTTTAAGTTTAGAATTCATTTTCTTGTATTTCAAATTCATAACTTCAAATTCTAATGCTAATTCATCAAATGCATCTTGTAATTCATCAAATGAGTAAGTGTTAGCATTAGAAGATTCCTTGGGCTCATCATAAGCCATGAGACATAGATTGTCCACCTCCTCATCATCATTATCAAAAGTGTCACTCCACCAGAGCCTTCTTCTTTTGCTTATTCGAGTTTGATTTCTTCCATATTGGACATTCAAATTTGATATGTCCCTGTTTCTTGCACTTATAGTAAATAATTTATTCTTTTTCTTTCTTGCTTGAGTCTCCCTTCATCATTTCTTTTCTAGGAGGTTTTTTTGCTTTGTTCATTCTCATGAATTTGTTGAATCTTTTTAGGAACATAGCCATTTCTTCATCTTCCTCGATCTCTTCATCATCATCACTAGGTGTGGTTGATTTACAGGCAACACTTACCTTATTTGATGATTCTGGTCCATGCTTGATCTTCATTTCATAAGTTAGAAGAAAACCTATGAGTTCATCCAAAAAGAATGTGTTGGGATCTTTGGATTCTTTAATTGCTGTCACTTTGGCTTCCTATGACTTGGGAAGATTATTGAGTAGCTTCTTTACCATCTTTTTATTTGGATAGGTCTTTTCGAGTGTATTCAACCTGTTGATGACGTCTGTAAACCTATTTGACATTTCTTTAATGGTTTCGTTTGTCTTCATCTTGAATAATTCATAGTCAAGTGTGAGCATTCTTATTTTGGATTCCTTGACTTGATTTGTTCCTTCATGTGTGGTTGCTAACTTATCCCACACTTGTTTGGCATTGTCACATAATGAGACTCTATTGTATTCACTTGGACTAAGAGCATAAAATAATGTGTGCATGGCCTTGGCATTTAATTGTGCCATTTTGGTGTCTTATTCATCCCATTCTTCTTCCTCCTTGGGCATAATGCAATCTTTGACTCTCTTCTTTGGAATGAGTGGTCCACTAATAATGATTTTCCATACTTCATAGTCGTTTGCTTAGATAAAGAGCCTCATCCTTGTCTTCCAATATAAGTAGTTGACACCATTGAAGAGTCTCATGATGGAATGCCCTTCAAGTCCTATAGCATTTGCATTTGTCTCAAATGCCATGAGACAAACTTCACTTGGCTTCTCAACTCTTATGGGCTTTTTGAGGCTTTGATTATAATGTTTGCACTCACTATTTTTTAACTATCAAGGATCTTTTCTTAAGATTGTGAGACCTATAATAGAGACCAAAGCTCTTGATACCAATTGTTAGCTTCAAAAGAGAGATTGACCCAAGAAAGGGGGTGAATTGGTTCTATAAAAACTTTGTAAATTTAAAGTAAATTAAAAATTGAACTAAGATAAGGAAGAGCAAAACCAACAATCGATGTATAGAGGTTCAATTTTTTAATTTGGCACTTACGTCCTCTCTTCTTAGTACTTTCTTACCAAGGTGATTCCCACAATTCACTAAGGAAATTGTTACCTTTAAAGCTAAGGTATAACCTTACACAACTATCTTTTAAGGCTTAGATAGAACCTTTTAATTACTTTAAGAATTATACCCCAAACTCTTAAATATTTTCACTTACTTTCACACAACCCCTTTTTGATATGAAAGAAGTATTTTGCAAACCAATTTAACTCTAGTAGGTAGATGTTTGCTGGAATTTAAGTACAGGATAAATGAGATACAAATAGACTTAAAGAGTATGAATTTGATACAAATGGAAATAAAGAATTTGATGATTTTGAGCTTTTGTTGTTCAATGATTCAACAAAATCTGTATCTCTACTTCTTCAGCTATTTGGAACCTCTATTTATAGCTAGAAATTGATTCATAGACTTAGGCATTTAATCTGGTGGTTGGAGAGCCATTGTAGCCTTCATAAATGCTTGTTTTCGTTCAATCCTGTGCTATAGTATCAATATAGAGTTTAAAAAAAGTGACCGTTATAGATTGTTAATTGATACAGAGATCTGAGTATCGATACTAAGCAAGCTTTATCGATACAGATACTATTGTATCGATACATATGAGGGTTTCAGCCAAACCTTGGCTACTGCCAAGCCTTGTATCGATACACATGGGGCGAGTATTGATATTAAGCAGCCTATATCAATACATACTCACTTGTATCGATACATTTGAGGGTTTCATACAAACCTTGGCTACTGCCAAGCCTTGTATCGATACTCATGGGGTGAGTATCGATACTAAGCAGGCTATATCGATACATTTGAGGGGTTTTATGCGTAGTATCGATACATTTATTCTTTGTATCGATACCAACCTTTAAAAATGTTTGTGAAATGATTTTTGTTGACTCAAGCAAATCTCAAGAATTATTCTAAGTATAAATATACTTTTTAGAGCACATAATTTTTTACAAACTTAGTATTTTTCAAGATGCTTTTCAATTTAAATACAAATACCAAGTTGAGTATTAATTTAACTTAAGTTGTTTGTTACATCAAAATTGAAATCAAAGTTAACAGTTGGTATATTATGCACCAACCAATAGCATTTTATTTTGTGTGAAAATGTTTGACACAATAGTTTACTTCTAAATTGCTCATTTGATTTTATTGTCAATATCATGTATAAGCATATGATTTTCTTATCTATGAAAGTTTTCTATGTTTTACTTGAAAAATATTTTTCAAACCTTCCATATGATTGATTGTGAGTAGTGTGCGCAAAAACTACAATTTCCATATTTGGTGTTCTTAATACATACAGACAACAATTGGTATTTCATTTAATAACAATTGCCATGTCATCTTTACTCATAATCTTGTGACTATGTGCCTCATTGCTTACAAATGAATACATGAATCTTTTGAATGCTTTAATGCACTTCATTGCTTATTTTTTAAACAATTGGTATACATCAACTTTATTACTTAAATGATTTATATACATATTTGTTTTTCTTTTGCTTGATACTTTATTTTTGAATTAATATTCCTTTTTGATATAACAAAAAGGGGGGAGAGTTTTATGTTGAAAAATTCCCTTACTTTTTTTATAGGGAGAATTTCATATATGATTATAGTATTCATATTTATGTTGCTTCTTTTAATTTATGAACTTGCTTGCCCTTACAAAGTTTTATAAAATAGTTTTATTAATAAGGAGTTTTTACTGAAAATCTTTAATGTTTGGCTTGTGTAATATCAAAAAGGGGGAAACTATTGCTTAATTAGCTTTGTGTTTAAATATTTTTAACTTAATATTTTTCCTTAAATCATTTTGAAAATACTTAGAAAAATACTAAAACATTTTAAACTCCTTAGTTCTCCAAAAATGTATGCTTTTAATGCATATTTGTGTACAAAAAATTTTTGAACAAGATCTTTTTAAAGCCAAGGAAAACACTTTTTTATAAGGTTTTTCAAATTAAATATCGATACCCTTCTTGTATGTATTGACACTAGTCCTTAGCAGTAGCTAGTATTTTTCGAAAGGTAACATATTAGTGATACCCAACATGAAGTATTAATACCTTAGCAAAATTATTGATACCTTCGTTCTCCAAAGGTCATTTTTCAAGGGTTTGTAAAAGCACGATAAAAGTATCGATATTAGTGCAGGATTGGATGGAAAGTCCTATTTATAAAGCATCCAATAGCTCTTTTTAATTGTAGTCAATTCCCAATGGATATAATGCATTCCTAAGCTATAAAAGGGCTTCTCTAACACATCAAAATGTAAGAGACATCAAGGGAGAAAAATTAGAGTCATATCTTTATCTTTCTCAAGTTTTTCAAGTAGTTTATCATTGTCCATGATTAATCCTTCCTTGTATTAATTGTATTTCTTTGCAATTACATCATTGTAATTTTTCTTCTTAGAGCTTAAACTTTGCAGACACCAAACCTTTTAGAGGTCATCCTTATTTACACCAAATTCTTTGTAAAAAGGGGAAATGTTACTACTTTAGCCATTAAAAGGTAGAAAGGTTATATCTAAGCCTAGAAAAGATAAGGGGGAAGATGTTTCTATCTAAGCCTTGAAAAATAAAGAGTTATAATGGTTACCCTTGTCCTTGAAAGGTAAATAATTCAAGTTAGTGAATTGGGAAATTCCTTGGCAAGTGAGGCTAAAAGAAAGAACATAGGCATAAAGCCAAACTTCTATAAATTACTGAGTTTGATCTTTTTTCCTACTCATTTAATTGTTTATTTATTCACTAACTCAAAGTTCCAATTTCATTTTTTGAATTTCTATATTTCAATATTTAATGTTTAATTTCATAAAGATTTTAAGAAGGGTTAATATATCAATTGCCCTTTAAACTATACTATTTTTAACAATTTGGTACCTAAAGAAAAAACTCACAATTAAGTATCTAAACTTTACTTCCGTCATACATATTAATCTAAGGCTTAATACTGTTAACATGGCATTTTTTGACTAATAAGATTGTGACACATGGCATTGTTATCATGTTAGCTTTTAAGAAAATTTTTAATTTTATTTATTTTTTAATTTAAAGATCTTCAAAAATGATGACCTGGCATTGATGATGTGTTTCAGATGTAAAATAGGTACCTAATCATGAATTTGTTTCTTTAGGTACCAAATTGGGAATTAGGTTACAGTACAAGGCCAAATGGTATATTAACCCTTTTGAGAAATCAATTCACCATCCCTATTGATTTAATTCACATAACATCTAGTAGAACTTATGTTGAAGATGAAAAGTTTGACAGATATGATCATAATCCAAATTATACTCTTGAGTTTCAAGAAGAAAGAAGTATTGATAAAGAAATGGGTTCCTCTATCCATAGAAGAGTATATGATGATGGTTACATGAATAGTGTTAGCAACCAAGTAGTAGCTGCATTGATGGAAAATAGAAATAGATGACTTCAGAGTTATTTATGAATTATGTGTTTATTATGAATCATTTATTAAACTTTTATTTTATGATTTCTTATTATTATAAATGAACGTTTATGTTTTTATATAAAAAACTTTTTCTAGATGTTATGCTATTTGAGTTATTTATGAACTTTTATGTTATATTTTTGGATGTTTTGATTTTTTTTAGAGATTCTAGATGTTTGATTTTAATAGCTTAGAAAAATAAATATTTATGCCTTTGAGATGTATAAAGTTATTTTTATTTAAAGTTTTAATAGTTGAGGTATACAGACTTGTAATATCTCTATACCTTCTATAGTAATTTTAATTAAATTAGAGCTTACATAAATTGTTTTACCAAATAGCTTATTAATAAAAAGGAGTAAAAAAAGAGCTTTGTAAGTAGAATTACCAAACAACTTTAGCTTTAAATTTTAAGATACTATTTTTCATAAGAGCTTCATTTTAGCTTTTTAAGCAAGAAAAAGCTCTGCTAAACAAGATCTAAGTAAAATTTAATATGGGTTACCAAACATATTGTATTTTATAGGGAATATTGAAGGCAGAATCATAAAGAAAACCAATAATTAAAATCTAAAATATTTGTTAACTAGTTTTTCAATAAGAATCTAAATGTTCTAATCTCAATTGTGGATCATAAAATGATGCAAATATTAATTATTTTCTATAGTTCAATAATGTATCATTTTCTAAAGTTATAGTATTTTGCTTTTAAAAATTGATAATAATATAGGTTTTTCTTTCACAATGCAGCACACTAAAACTCAAACCTATATATATGTAGTTGATACCACCTTGAATCTTTTAAACATGAGACAATATAAAATCTAAAATAATTTAAATTTGAAAAGAATCAAAAATCTAAATTAATCAAAAACTCTGAAGTGATCTAAATTTAAATTAAGACTCTTAAGATTTCAAGAACCAAAGATGGCCCGAGTAAAAGCCTACACAATTGCTACAACTCAAATTTTGGTTAATCTAGTGTATTGGGTTGGACCATCCAATTATAGGTTCGGTTGGGTTTGTTGGGCTGGTATAAACTTCAGCCTGATTTTGTATGCCGATGAAAGGTATTACTGTTAGCCTTAGGTATGCCGAATGAATTGATAATAAAATTGCAATAACTTTTCTTCAATTGATAATAAAGCCGCCGTAGCGCTGTTTTGCAATCTGTATGAAAGTCTCCTCCTTTTTTTGGCTTGCGTTGTTATTGTTCAATGGAAGAGCAAGAGAGTCCAAAAACGCCCATTGCCATAGCACATCTTGTTTGGTTTTTCGGCATAGCCACGACCATAAAGCTGCTACTAATCCCATCCTACCACAGCACGGACCTGGAAGTCCATCGCCACTGGCTGGCCATTACCCACTCTCTTCCTCTCCGTCAATGGTACTCCGATGAGACGAGTGAATGGACCCTTGATTACCCTCCCTTCTTTGCCTACTTGGAACGCTTCCTCTCCGTTTTTGCTCGTCTTATTGACTCAAAGATCGTCCATCTCCATGATGGCCTCAATTACAAAGCCAATTCTGCCATCTATTTCCAGAGGATTTCAGTGATTGTCTCAGATTTGCTTCTATTATATGGTGTTTACAGATCGACTAGAACTTTGGCTTCTTTGAAGCGGAATTTGATATGGGTGTTGGTGATTTGGTCTCCGGGACTCATAATTGTGGACCATCTGCATTTTCAGTACAATGGGTTTTTGTTTGGCTGGTTGTTGTTGTCAATCTCATTTTTAGAACAAGGAAGAGATGTGATGGGTGGCTTTCTGTTTGCTGTCCTGTTGTGTTTTAAGCATTTGTTTGCAGTGGCGGCCCCTGTTTATTTTGTTTACTTGTTGAGGCATTACTGTAGGGGTGGACTGGTTCGGGGTTTTGTTCGGCTTTCGGTTATGGGGGCTATTGTTATGGCAGTTTTCGCAGCAGCATATGGGCCATTTGTTTATCATGGGCAGGTAATTCATCCTTTGATTTACTTTTATGTGTTCTTTTCTGGATTATTCTGCATTGAGTTTCTGTTTTACCCAAATATTATTTGGCCTTTTTTTTCCTCTCCATCTGTTGCTTTGCTGATTTGATTTCAGATAAATAGAGTGAGTTGACGTTATCGAAATCATTTATTGAAATTTGACAGAATTATTAGATAGTTAAAATTGGAAAGTGGTTGATATCAAAACTGATGACTAGGCTTCATAGATTTAACTTATTTAGTGATATGTGACCTTTGTGAAATTAGATTATGGCGCTATTGTTTCTGGTTTTTGAAAACTATCCCTCTCTATCTTTCCCTCCTGCCCTGGTTGCCCTTGTACCCTCCTCTTATCATTCATTTAGAATGGCGTACTCTCTCTCTCTCTCTCTCTCTCTTGTTGTTTTGGCAAAATTTCTAGTTTCACTTATTAGCGACGCTGAAATTGTGAATGTGTGAAGCCAATAATTACCTTGGCCTATTATACATAGTGCATTGAGTATACAGCAAATACCTTGCAGATGCAACAAGTCATCCGCCGCATGTTTCCTTTTGGCAGGGGACTCTGCCATGCTTACTGGGCTCCAAACTTTTGGGTTTTCTATATAATATTAGATAAGGGGATTGCTTTCTTGCTGAGGAAGTTTGGCTTCAATATCCCAGCGCCAGCAGCTTCATTCACTGGTGGTCTAGTTGGCGATGCATCACCATTTGTTGTATTACCTCGGGTAAGGCTACTCAGTGAATACAGTTGGATGAGTTTATACATAATTGTCCATCAGTTTGATGCCTAGATCTACATTAGTAGTTCATAAGTCAAGATCGTTATATTCCTTCAAGTCCCCCAATCCCTTACCCCTTTAATAGTTATGTCAGCTCATCTCTGAGGAGAAGCATTGGCTATGAGTTGGATGGTCACATATGAACAAGAATGCTTGTTGATATTTACCAATTGATGACATGCCATTTCCTTTTTGTCTATGGTAAATGATAATTTGTCTTATATTTGGTCTCGATAAATTGGCAGATCACTCCCATGATAACCTTCATTCTGGTCTTGCTTGCCTTATCTCCTTGTCTTTTCAAAAATTGGAGGGATCCTAGGCCAAGGATGATTTCCAGATCAGTTGCCTATGCGTACACATGTGGTTTTTTATTTGGGTGGCATGTTCATGAGAAAGCATCACTACACTTTGTGATCCCCCTTGCTATGGTTGCTGTGGAAAGTTTGGAGGACGCAAAGCATTACTTCTTGCTATCTGTAGGTAATGCTCATTGTCTCTAATATCTCTTGGTCGACTATTGAACATGTGCAGCCCATGTAAAGCTGAGTTTAATATCTAAACATGAATTACGTAGGGCATTGAAATTGAAATATTGACATGCAGTTTCACTTACCAGCATGAAATTTAAAAGCTGACATGGATATTGTTTTGTGTTTGCCTTGCAGTGTCTTGCTACTCACTCTTTCCTCTTCTTTATGAAGTCCAAGAATACCCAATAAAAGTTTTGCTGTTGCTGCTACACTCAATCCTAATGTGGTTCTGTTTTTGTGCACAATTCAGCAAGAACGTAGAGGCAGATAAGAAGGCCACTGAATTTGAGTTGAAGGGAAGTACCAGAAGTGGTGGTGGTGAGAAAGGAGGGTTTGTGCTTGGTTTGGTTGCAAAGAGATACCTGTTTGGTGTTTTGGTTGTTGAGATATGGGGTCAATTTTTGCATCCTTACCTTTTTGGTGATAAGCTTCCCTTTCTACCGCTTATGTTGATCTCAGTGTATTGTGCAGTGGGGATTTTCTACTCTTGGGTCTGGCAACTGAAACGGATCATGATATTGTCCTGAATTGTACCATCTGAGGTTGCTTCTTTTGATTGTAATAGTTTATTTCTCAGACTCTTTTGAGTAAACGAAAATTTCTAATTGCCAATGAAATATAGAGAAGACAAATCTTGCTTTAAGGGCATGTGTTACTGCTAGGCTAGCTTGTTGTATCTGTTTTTGTGAAAGAAAGTTGGTAACATTAAAATCCGCCAACAAAAGAGAATGGCGGTCATGAATCTTTCATGGCTTAAGAGAACAGTTGACATACCACTTTCTTCCCCTTTCCATTCTTTGCAATAGAATATATATATATATATATATATGTATACGTATATAAACAAGGTGAGCAGAAAACCATTAACAAAACAATAGAAAAAAAAAATCCATACATATACATATAAGCAAGCACATTTATTAGCCCTCACCCATTCATTTCTCTGAGTCTTCTTAACAAACAATTCTTCGTGGATAAACTACAGCTGACAATTATAAGAAACATAAAAAATGAAAATTCATCAACCATAGAATAGAAACTTAATACTCTTTTTTAACATTTAGAAAACGAATGGCCACTAATTAAATGAGTAAATATAAATGATTTTTATAATTATGGATTAAAATAGAAAAAAAAATCAAAATATAAAACTATAATTCTAAATTAAACTAAAAGAGCTAGTGCTACAAAAGCTTTACTGCCGAATCTCGCGTTACTGCTGGTAAGGGAAGCATCAAAATCATATCTCGCTCTTTCCTTCTGTGAAGAGCACCAATTCCACCATTCTCCACATTATTTTATTAATTTTATTATCCTTATCTAGTTAGATTAATCTTGATTAACATTGTTAAACAAACCCTTGAAAGAACTATTCACTTTCTCCTCAAAAACCATCTTTCCTTAAATTTATTAACCCCAACTAAGGTTGTTTGCAATCTTATTTCTCAAAATTACAGTTCTTTTAGACTTTATTCCTAAAAGCAAGTAATTTGAGATAAATAATTCCATATCATCATTTATTTAAAACAAAATTACATGTATGATAACACTTACTGTTTAACACCATTGCTCCTACAATTAGTTTGGGCAATTGGTGAATCTTGCCTAACTTCTTTTCTAAATCCACCAAAGTTTCTCAATATTTCCAAGAATTGCAAAATTTCCTCTAGTGAACCTTTTTTTTTTGGTTACTCTTCACCCATTCTCCTTTTACCAAAGCGTGCTCTTCAAATTTTATAAAAGTGATCTACTATAAGATCCCTCCCTTCCCAAATTTAGAATTTGATTCTAATTTAGGATTTTATGATTTCTTCTCAATAGAAGAAAATGATTTTAGATTTTAAATATTTAAAAAAATGAATTTTTTTTACATACACTTTTTTTATTTGGTAGGAAACTTTGATTAAATGAGTTTTTTTTCCCCTAAAAGAGATATGATAGCAGAGATTTACAAGAAAAAATAAGTTCGAGATCTATAAGGAGAAAGAGAATGGGAGGATGGAGGAAAGAAAGTGACTTGGAATTCTCATTATGTCAGCTCACGCATAGTCTTCTCGTGTTGCCAAGGCTATGCATCAACCAATAAAATGTTGAAAGTTGCTCCTTGGTATAATAACTCATCATGTTGTACAACACAAATGCCCTAAATGACCTACTTTTGCTAGGTTTTTTATAGTTGACATTAAATCCTATAAAAAATAAATTATGTGCTTTAGCTAAGGGAACTCTACATACATTTTAAAATAGCCTCCACCTTTAGAAAAATACCATTCCCGTAACTCTTTCTCTGTTTTTCAAAAGCCCTCCTAAAGCCCTTGATTGCCTTTAATTTTCTCTCAAAACTCTTTTCCATTGATACTACAACCATCAAGCTCATTCTTGGCCACCATTTCTTGCTAATCAATAGCAAAGGAAGGGAAGAAAGTGAACTATAAGTGTAGAGACTTTTTTGCACAACATCACTAGCAAGGTTTCCAAGCTTTTTGGGTATATTTCTTTCTTACTCTTTTTTCGTTCATTTACTTGCTTTTTTGCATTTTCATCATTTAAGTGAGCCAAATCCATGTGATCATGACATGATTCTTAGGATATTCATGCATTTTTTGGCCTTGATTGTAGTATACTTAGGACTATTAATGCTTTGTTGACTCTCCCACCATGTTTTCGATGCTTGTGTGCTTGGTTCATATTGATAACATGTTGTAATGTTGTCTTGGAAATTCCAACAAACTTTTCTTTGTTTAAACATCATTTCTCATGGAATGATTCCTAATGTCATTTATGAAACTAACATATCCATGCATCTTTTTGTCCATCTTTTTTCATTATTGTCATCATTTTCACGTTTAGATGTCATCTTTGCTTGTTTAAGCATGTCTTCTATGTTTATTGCCATGAATAACATATTTAGTTCATCATATATTTGCCAAAATGTTTTTTGTTGCTTGTCAAAATCTGTTTTTCATAAAACCCCACAAGTTTTGTACATATTAACTTCAATAAATAAGGATTAATATGGATTTAAGCTTTCTATCTATTGGTCCTCCAATCTTAGGGAAAAATCAAGCTTTCTATGTTTAAATTCAAGGTTTAATGAGGCTAAATTTCAGATTTTAACAAAATAAAGATGTCTTTTCAACTTGTCTTAAGTTGTCTGTGCCTTGATTTTGTTGTCTAAAGCCCTTTGCTAGTGACATGGTTAATGGGCTGTTCTATTGTCCCAAACTACTCTATAGGATTATGCAAATAAGCTTGCGAAGCCACTCACTGACCCCTTTTTTGTCATGGACATTCTAATGTCCATGGTTCGAGTCTAGTTCTAAAAATCCCAAAAAATCAAAAATTTCCCCTGTTTCATGCTAGTAGCACTACAAACATGACTTGAAAAATCATTTTTGAACCCTAAATAATTTCCATGAATTTTTTTATATTTTTTTTCCTAAAAGAGCATTAAATTACCTTTCTAATGGTACCTCGTTTGCCCTCAATCAACCAATGGATCCAAACGCGTCTAAAAAATTATTAACTTGGTTATTTCTAGATAACCGATGACAGTTACAAGATACATTCTAGTCGTTCCTTTTCTTTCATTTTTTGTGCAATTTATTTTATGCAATATTATCTCATTTTCTCATTTTTTTTCTTCTTGTTAACATATTTCCTTTCGTGGTGTTCATTTTGCATTCATATTTCCAAATCGCTTTCAAAAATCATAATGGCAATGTTTCATGTTGATATCCCTCCAATGCTTGACATGAACTATCTTATCTTTCCGAATTAAATTCGGATATCATTTTTCTAAAAAATCTTTATGTTTTCTACCTCTCCAAGATGCATATAGGATTATAATTTTCACTAAAATCTGAATTTACTATTTTATATGAACTCTAACATAAAAAAGAGATTATATCAAAATAATGACAAGTCAAAACTAAGGAAACTAAAACCAAGTTAAGACTAGCTAGATGGTACCGATTTTAGGTGTCATGGGGGTGTTGATATTTCCCCACACATAACCAACTACCAAACCTAATTGTCGAATTTCTCAACCACATAGACCATGGAATCAATGTTTCGAGTTTTGTAACTCAGAATAGCAATTTTAATAGACATTCGATCATGCCTAGCCTAAGTGATCGGTGGTGAATCCAAGCATTGGCTGCCTTGTGGTGGCTATCCAAGATCAGTCAGATGAGCGATTTGTCTGATGGTTCCCCTTTATGATCAACAATGGAGAATCCATACTTTCTTGCTCTTATCATGTCAAAAAAGGAAGAGTATCGATCGAGAGGGCACTTCCTCATCGAGAAAAAAAATATTTTTAAGTTATGCACACTTCCTTTGCGAAGAGGGTGAGGCATGTTGTTAACATCGAGTTAGTGTTATTAATTTCGTGTAGTGTTTTGTTACCTTTTTTGTGTCATGTTCTATATCAAATTTGAATTATTTGTATATTTATGTTTTATTCATATAATTTCACATGTTGAAATTATGTTTAAGAAATTATATTTAAATAAATTTTGATACTTTAATGGTTTGTGCTATAAATATTTATCTTTTTTTGGGAAATTTATTATTTAGTAAATATAAATAGATATAATTAAAATTTTAAAATATTTACTAGATAATTTCATTTTTAATAATCAAATATTGGATAAAAATATGAATTTATGTTGTATTCATATAATTTTATATATTAAAATCATGCTTAAAATATTATATTTAAATAAGTTTTGATATATTAATGATTTTTGGTAAATTATTATTTAGTAAAAATAAATAGATATAATTGAAAATATTTTAATATTTCTCAAATAATTTTAGTTTTTTAATAACAAAATACATTTACTACATAAAAAATAGAAAAAAAAAGTTAAGACCTCTTCAGTCATATCTAAATGGTTGCGGGTGCATGCGACAAAATCAATGCCATTAGATGTACAAATCTTGGATAAAAAATATGAATATCAAGGTAAGAAATTACCTTTTTAAATTTATACTTCTAAAATTTTGAAATTTATTTTTGTAGGTGTTATCACGATTAAATTTTTCATTTCTTGAAATTTTTTGAGAATTTTTCGTAAAATTTAAAAAGTTGACTGTCACATATTTTTATTGATACCTGTGTAATATTTATGCCAATACTCACCTAAAAAAATTAGAAATATTCAAGGAAAAATTTGTATGGCCATTTTTAACCACGAGGAATCAAGTTGTCAATTTTAGAACTTAAATTTAAATTTTTCAAGTATTGCAAGTATTATACTCATGAAAGTTTTCTTGGTAAAAATTGTTTTAGAATTTAGTTTTCATCTTTATTATTTTTATAAATTAATATCTTGATTAATGTTTTGTATTTATTTCATTTTTATAAATTTTGAACACATTTTTGAAATTTTTTCGTTTCCAAGATACAAAGTTTTCTATTCTGTAAATTTTTTGGTAAGATTTTTCTGAGTTTATAATTTTTAAAATTTTTTAAATATTATTTTTAAATTCATGTTAAATCGTTTTTTGAAAATTAAATTTATTTTATGAGTTTTACATTTTTTAAACATATAATAATTTCCCTAGTAAGAGTTTTTCTCGTGAAATTTTATGAATTTGCAATTTTAATGGTTTTTTTCTTGAACATTAAAATTAGTTTTGCTATTAGATTAAATTAAATTGATCATATAAAATTTTATTTCAAATATATAAAATTTTATTTTTATAATTTAGTCCTTTTAATTAATTTTTATAATATAATTTTACATATTACATACAAATATCATCTAAATTTTTCTAGAGTTGAATGATGTCATGGATGACATAATGCATAAAATGACAAACTTCATTAATTTAAATCAAATCAAAATCAAAGTAATAATTACAAAAAATTGAAAAAAAAAAACTTTGAAAAATCCTAGAACGCTTTTGGCCAAGGTGTTTTCTCCAACACCTTGGCTGAATTTTTCTCATATAAACAGGGGAAGGTCTTTTTATTTTGAAGCTTTACGCTTCCAAACCAAAAAAAAAAAAAAAGCACTAATAAAAACATTAAAATGTTCAATTTTCAACTTTTTTGAAGGAGTAAACAGTTGCAAAACTTATAATTTTTGTTCATTTCATACATTTTTCTTTCTTTTTGGAAGGCAAATCATCTTAAAGCTCATGGATTAATCCATGTTGAATGGTTGAACATGATGACTATGAACAATTTTTTGTATTTTGTTGTTATACTTATTTTTTTTTTAAATTTTCTTAGTTATGGCTTGATTTATTTTTATGAAATATTGTTGTTGTTGATGTAGTGTTGATTTTGTTACATATATATGTTAATGTTTACATTGTTTTTCTTCATATTTTTATGTTAATATATTGATAAATTTATTTATATACTTATTTTTTATGATTTTATTTTGTACTCAAGTTTAATTATATTTATTTATAGTTATTGCCATGCTGTTATGTTGGAAAATCTTGATCTATGGTTGCTTTTCACTTTGGCTGAACCATATGGGTGGTTTGTTAGTGATGATTTCATTCTTTTAGGTTATTTTGTGATATTATTATTTTGTGATATTAAAAAGTCTAAGGACTAAATTGTAAAATTTTTAAAACTTTTTTTAGGTCATTCTTCCCTAGTTGAAAGTTGCTAGTACCATGGGAGGAGTGTTTCATGCATTTTTAAACATGTTTTAGGCATTTTTAACATTTTAGGGACCTATTTGCAATTTTACAAAGGTTAAGTACTAGTTTGAGAAAAATAAAAAAATTTTGTTTCAAGACCAAGGATGTGTGGTCGAATCATCATGAGGATGTTTGCCATGTTTTACATGTTGATTTTCATATGTTTGATGATGTTTTGTGGTTCTTTTTCATGTAGGGACCAAATTGCAAATTAGAAAAATTTAAGGACCATATAGCAAATCTTTGCATTTTAGGGGCAAAACGATCTTTCCCCATATTATATTACCCGTTTAGGTTATTTTTGTCATTTTGAAATATTCCTAACATTCCTTTGGTCCACCAGAGGGGTGTAGAGAATATTAAAACCTTTTGTATTCTTTCGATTTTTCTTTAGGGTACGAAATTTAATTTTAAAAAGTTTAGGAGTTTAATTATAATTTTTGTATTTTAAGTTAATTTTAATATTTTAATTTCCCCATTTAGAATGAAATGATTATTCCTTGTCATTTTAGAGTCCTTAGGATTACTGTGATACTTTTACGTCAAAGGTATATCTTAAGGGCATTTTGGTAATTTTCTCTAGAGCCGAGTCTGACATTTTCATAAAGATGATTTTATGCCAAAAGTGTATATTTAGGATAGGTTCACCCTTTTACGATCTTTTTCGATCTTTTAGGGTATTGAGATACTTTCACGTCAAAGGTCTACCTTAGAGGCATTTTAGTAATTTTCCTAAAACTGTGTCCAACATAGTCACCGTGATGCTTTTATGCCAAAGGTGTATATCTAGGATAAGTTCACCCTTTTACAATCATTTTTGAGTTTTTTAGGGTTATTAGGATATTTTATTGCTAAAGGTATATCTTAAGGGCATTTTGATAATTTTCTTAAAACTGAGTTCAATATGGTCACTATGATTCTTTTATGCCAAAGGTGTATATTCAGGATAGGTTGACGCCTTTGCGGTCATTTTCAAGTTATTTAAGGTTATCAAGATACTTTCATGTTAAAGGTATACATGAAGGGCATTTGGTAATTTTGCATTAGAACCAAGTCTTTTGTGCTTTTATGTCAAAAGTACACATTATGAAAAGGTTCATCATTTTAGACTATTTTTGGGTTTTAAGATACTTTATTAATATTTTAATAAAATCGAATATTTTCTTGAAAAATTAAGGCAATGTCTCCAAGTTAAAATAAGATATGAAATTTCTCTCAAAATATGAGAGAGGTTCTGTGGATTATTTTAATAATGAGATTTCCTTTTCAAAAAAGGTCAAGATTTTTCAATTTTTGTAAAAATAAAACTTTTGTATTTCACTTGTTTTCCAGCGGACTATAAAAGATATTTTGATTTTTAAAATCTTTTATTCCAGCAGCTCTCTAATAGGGTATGAAAGAAAATGATAAAAACTTTCATGCTCTTTTGATTCTCCAAAATGGCACAAAAAATATTATGGTTCTGAAAAACATTAAAAACCTAACTCTTTTATACAGAATAATAAATCTATTTTATGAAAATTTAGACATGTGAGAATTTTAATTAAATATCGAATATTGAAATTGAATAAAAATCAAAATTTAAATTAACACACGATTAATAAGGTACTGATTGTTGGACATCATGAGAAGGTCAATCTTTACTTGTGATTGTAACCAACTCCTAAATCCTTTCATACAATCTCTAGTATGAGCGCTGACTTCGGAGTTTGTTTTTATGAGTTTCGTAACCCTCAAAACACAAACTCTGATAGGTGACAATCTCACCTGGCTAAAATAGAGTGGTAGTGACTTCAAAATAAATGGTCATTTTGTAACGACTAGTTAAGATTGAATTGAGTAAGCGATTCTTCTCCATAACTCAGTCCCCTAACATGAAAAATAAAAACAAAATAATAATGGTATAGCCCTCAAAAATAAAAATAATGATATGTACATAAATATACGAATGAGGGGTACACTTGTCAAGTTAGGCTGGTCAGGATTCCTATCTAAGCCATGTTGTGATAGCTTTGTGACTCCATTGGGACAGGTTAGAGAGTCAGGCTTAACATTAATCACATGCTAACTAAATTTTAATTAATTCGATTTTAGTTGGTATTTAACTATAATTTTTTATTATTTTAAAACAAAATTTTATTATATAGAAATTTTGCTATATATTATTGATATTTTTCACTAATCTTTTTTTTACAACATTATTTTTAGGGGAATTTAGGATAGGGTTTTATTATTTTTAAAAGAGTCAAGTCAAGGTAAGTTGTTCCCTCGCACACAATATACACGTGGATATATATTAGATTCTCCTCCAAGTATATGGAGAGGTTATAAGTTACCTAATATTTTAGGAGGAGACAAAGCAGCTCTATCTTCTAAATTGGTAGCCTCTATCCAGGCCAGTGAAAAGCCTATCGGGTGTAAATTCCAATGGCTGCCTGAGGTGTTAGCCTTGTTACGGGCATGGAAGATATTCCTACTTGAATTGAACTCTTTTCGACATAAACTTGTAATGGCTAAGGATTAGGGTACCTCATCAATTCTTTTCAGACTTGGGGAGCAATTCGAGAACCTATTTAGATGTCTAACTCAAACTTCATGTAATGAACTATAGAGGACTTACCAAGTTAGAACCATACTTGGTTGTAGAAATTACTGAATTAGGTACACATGGGGGAATAGTTCTAACCTTTTACTTTTATAATTTAGTTTTCTTGATATCAATAAGTACACATTGTATTGCTATGATAAATTTTATTTTTATTTTTTGCCTTGATTTCTATGTTAGGATGAATTTTCTCATAGCAATCATGAATTCTTTCTTGAGCTAAAAAAAGGAAGAAAAAAATGAAAGAAGAAAGATAGTGTTAGTATTTTTCATCTTTAATTTTTGCATTATAAATATCTCATGGAAATTTGTAAATTCATTCAAGTATTTTTTTCACATATTCATTTGTTTATATACTGATGCATTCATAATTTCTATGATGTGCTAAATTCATTTTATTTACTACATTTTAAGGGCTAAGACATGGGTGATAATTTAGAGACAAAAATCAACATGATAGGTCCATCCAAGAGGAATTCGAACATGAGATTCATGGATTGAAAATTTCGCTTGCAAAACTGTTGGAAATAACTAATGACATTCTTGAATAGGAGTCTGCAAAAAAAAAAAAAAAGCATTATCATCTATTTTAGGTCAATTGGCCATGACCTTGACAACCCAATTGGAAGCATGGGTTAGCACTTCGGGAAAAACTATCGAGGAAGTCAAACGAGATGTGCAAGAAATAAAGGGACAACTTTCAGAGGTGATAGAAAGGATGGGGGACTAGAATCAAAGTGAAATGGATTGCCCTCAGGAGTCATTATCATCATTGCCCTTAATCCAACCCTATGCACTCGACAATTCAAAGATTGAATCAAACATATCATTGGGGGAGGACTTTGATTTAGGGCTTATTCAGATAACTAAAAAGAATATATGTGATCTCTCATCACTGCAGATCAAACCAAGCCCTCATCAATATTTTATCACTCCTTAATCACCCTTAAATTTTGGTATGAGCAAGAAACCATAAAAAAATAAAAAAAAATTGATTTGATTCAATCCCATTAACCTATAGGGATATATATCTTCATTTGCTCCAAGTTAATTGATAGCACCTGTTCATAAAACATCCCATGAAATCTCATATAAAAAAAGGTATAATCCTTAGGCCTACTTTAAGTACCATGCTAGAGTCCGAAGGCACTCTATTGAAGACTACAAGCAGTCTAAAAATAAGGTGGAAAACCTTATGGAAGTAGGAGTGTTAAGGTTTGAAATAGGAACCTGATTGGAGGGAACTTTCTACTGAATTATTTGTAAACCACTTACCTCAAGTGGGTGGGGAAATGATCAAGACCAAAATCAATTTGATTCGATTCCTATCACATATGCCAAACTACTTCCATAACTTATTTGGAACCATTTTTTGTTGCCTTTACTAGTGGAACTGCTAAAACCTGCAATACCTAAGTGATTATAATGCTGATGAAAATTGTGACTATCACTTTGACAATAGAGGGCACTCCATAGAAGACTACCTCCAGTTGAAATACAAAGTTAGTTAATTCATCCAATTGGGAATGTTGAGATTCAAAGGGAAAAAGGCCAAGTTCTTACGGGAATTGTCGCAACATGGCCCGGATACGAATCCTGACCAGCCCGACTTAAAATGGTGAATGTATCCATTCTTTCTATATAATTATTTCCTTTTATTTCTAGGGGCCTATATCATGATTGTTATTTTTTATTTTTTGTACTTGGGGACTAAGTTGTCAAGATGAATCGCTCACCCGACTTCTCTAAATAGTTGTTATGAAACCTATAAAAATAAATTTCGAGGTCTGCGTTCGTACTAGAGATCCCTTGAAAAGGTTCGGGAGTAGGTTACAATCATAAGTAAGGATCGACCTTCTCATCATACCCGACAACCGGTACCTTATTAATCATGTGTTAAAATAAATTTAATTTTTATTCAGTTTCAATATTCGATATTTAATTATAATTCTCGTAATATTTAATTAAACAAATTTATTATTTTGAGGAAAGTTAGATTTTATTACATTTAGAAATCACAGAATTATTCGTACCCTCTCGGAGAACCAAGTGGACATGAATTCTCTATTGTATCCCGCTAGAGAACCATGCGAAATACGAAAGGTTTTATTATTACTTTTTTGAAATAAAAATATCCTGACTTCCTATTAGAAAAGAGTATCTTGCTATTAAAATAATTCGTAAAATTTCTCACATCTTCTGGTTGGAATCATATGTATTAATTTAATTAGGAGACATTGCCTTATTTATAAAAATAATTTTATTATTAAAAATACATACTCTATGACCTAGAAATGACCTAATATGACGGACCTATTCTTAAATGTACTTTCGACGCAAAAGTATCCTAATACTCATATAGGATTTGGTTCTAATGAAAAATTATGAAAATACTCCTAAGGTATACCTTCTACGTAAAAATATCACGGTAACCCTAATGGACCTTAAAATGATCTAGGAAGGCTATACTAATCCTAAAAATTCACCTTCGACATAAAAGCATCCTGATAAAAAGAAAATTATCGAAATGCCTTTAGGGTATACCTTCAACGTGAAAGTATCTCGATAACCTTAATAGACCTTTAAATGATCTAGGAAGGCTAAAGTAATTCTAAAAATTCACCTTTGGTATAAAAGTATCCCGATGAAAAAAATTACCAAAATACCCCTAGGATATACCTTCGACATGAAAGTATCCTCGGTAACCCTAATGGATCTGAAAATGATCTAGGAAGGCTATACTAATCCTAAAAATTCACCTTCGACATAAAAGCATCCCAATGAAAAAATTATCAAAATGCCTCTAGGGTATACCTTTGACATGAAAGTATCCCTGGTAACCCTAATAGACCTTAAAATGATCTAGGAAGGCTATACTAATCCTAAAAATTCATCTTCGGCATAAAAACATCCTGACGAAAGAAATTACTAAAATGCCCCTAAAGTATACTTTCGACGTGAAAGTATTATGATACCTTAACGAGCGCTAAAATGATGAAAACTAGATGAACCTATCCTAAATATGTACCTTTGGCATAAAAGCATCCTTGTTACTATCTAGAACTCAATTTTAGGAAAATTACCAAAATACCCCTAAGGTATAGCTTCGACGTGAAAGTATCACGGTAACCCTAACGGACCTTAAAATAACCTTTGAAGGCTAAATCAATCTTAAAATATTCACCTTTTGCATAAAAGTGTCCCAATGAACAAAATTACCAAAATGCCCTTAAATTTTTGAAAATCACATTTCGTATCTTTTAGAAGACCAAATAAATATGAAAAGTTTTAAAAATTTTTATATCCCTACGGAAGGCCATAGAAATAATAGAAATCTTTAAAACTAGTAAAATATCAATTTTGCTCCCTAAATATGAAAATTTTGCTATTTAGTCCCTGTAGACACTTTATTTTGTCCGGGCTAATTTTTAGCAATCTGAAGCATGGACGTAAGAGAGGGCGATGAAAAAGTATTTTGAGGACGCCAAAAAGGCCTAGGGATCATGTCAAAGGTAAATGCAGAGATGTGGCATCAAATGACATAGTTCAAGGTGTCCAAGGACAAAAGATACGAGAAAATTCATAGTTTTACTTGAATATATCGATACATGGTTCTCATATATTGATACGATGCTCCAACGTGCCCAAAATTTGAAATGTCCCTATTTGTATTGGTACAACATGTAGATGTATCGATACATAAGCCATTGTATCGATACAAGACCTCATGTATCGATACTAGGCCATGCCAGGACCAAAACATGCATTCTGTAAAGAAATGTATTGATACATATCAAC
>JBBYHL010000009.1:7349845-7361170 GCA_038381835.1 Adansonia madagascariensis | reverse complement strand
TATCCCTAGCAGCTTCTGTAACTGGATAAACCGGCATTGAAAACCGTCCTGGCATCAGATGGTTTGTTTGGTGTTTCGATGATTCTAGTATACTGACAGCAACTTCGACTTGACCAGTAGATATAAATGGTATTCGTGAACCTGATTCCGAATTTTTACTTTGCCAAAACAATATCATACCCGGTGCCATTGTTTCCACTTGTGCAGCTTCGGGATTTGCACGAAAACGATGGCCTAATATGTACCAAAAAGGAACAGAAAGCAGAGACGCCAATAAACATTTTTGGGACGTTTCTAACACAAATTCTAGTTGTTATACAGCTTATGCCTACTTGTAAAGTTAAAACCATATTAGATAAGCATACTTATTTGAACGAACTCAAATAGTTCAATTTTCATTTTGAATTGGCTCGAACTTAAAAAATAAAACTCCATTAGCTGAATTTCAAACTGTTCAGTTCGAACTCAAGTTTTTTAATTGAGCTCCGCTCATCTTGTTTACACCCCTATTACTAACTAGTATTCATTGAAAATTAAAATAAAAGAAATGAAGCAGATGTGAAACAGGTCAAGGAACGAAGAAAATAACATCTAAACAAGCTTTAGCCAAAATGCTTGTTGTAAAGTAACCGAATCTTTGTTCTAATACATCATATTTCATGGCCATTTTACATCAAAAATTTTTTTCACCCATGTCAAAAAACTTCTCAAAGAATCTACCAACATATTTAACAGGAACAAAGAGATCAAACAAAGAGAAAGCTGTGTAAATATTTCTGGAACAACATTAAACTATGCACACATCAAGTATAAAGACGAAAGCAGGGGCACAAAGAGGTAGGGGAGGGAGGGTTTGGAGAAAAGATGGCTGCTGCTCCATATAACTATCTTCCTTGGACCAAACCACTAAATACTTGGCTGTTCCCGGCTAGAGTTGCTTCCCACTCCACAGAGGATAAAAGGATCTGTGACAAGTTGATTACAGCTTGTTTCATGTCGGGCCGTACAATGGGATCCTCGTCCACGCATTGCTTTGCCAGCATAGCCATCTATAATAGCATGTATCATAGGACGAGATTAGAAGCTAAATCGGATACATTGTGATTTTGCTTATTTGTAGCCTTCGAGAATGTCTAGGATGCAACTTCATAATCTAAAAAGCATTAACAGTAAGCCTAGATGTGGAAATTATAACCGACGATAAGTTCCCAATCGAGAATGTTCATTAGACCACCATTAATCTGATTATGCTTTCTTCAAAGCCTTAATAAACATAATCTCTTATTCCAAGTCTTTCTAGACGGATAGATGGTATTCCTTTTACTGATCATGAAATAGTTAAGCCTTTTTTCCCAAGACGGAAAGACGAGAATAAAGGTAAGAAATTTACCTTGAAGACGCAATCATGAGGATAAAGATCCAGCATATTTGGATCAATATACTCCTTCATGTTTGACATGCTCATCGAGTCTGGTGTGCTCCGGAGAGCTGCTAACATCTTCAAAATTGCAATATAAAAGATACTAGTATTAGAAGAAGCCGAGATGAAATGAGCATCAAACATTGCATGCTTAGGAAACAAAGAAAAAAGATGTTAAAGTTATCATTGCTCACATATCATTTTGCTTATCTAGGAATAAAATAAGTATCTTAGAATGTGTTACAAGAGAACTCACTATAGATGCCAATGAACGTCTTTCGGTATTTTTCATTGTGGTGCCTTCCGTTCGTATGATGGCCTCCTTTCCAGATATAATCTCAAACAGAACAACGCCAAATGCATACACATCGCTTTTTGATGATGCAAGTCCATCACTCAAATATCTATATGAAAACAATAGTGGAAAAGTTAAAAAGAGTTTTCAAAACTCTTAGTGAAAGATGGTAGCCAACTAACAATATCATCACTTACTCTGGTGCCAAATAACCGAATGTACCAACAACTTTTGTCGCTGTTGCTTCTTCATCATTTGTTTTTCCGACAAGCTTTGACAACCCAAAATCCGAAATCTAAATAGAGAAACAAAAACTCAGGCAAATGTTCTCAAGCACAATTAAATCACAGGAAAAAAAAAAAAAACCAGCAACATTTAATATATTAGAACCTTAGCCCTGAAAGAACCATCAAGCAAGATGTTGCTTGACTTGATATCTCGATGAACGTAATGAGTTTTAGTATGCTCATGGATGTACTCCAGACCTCTAGCAGCATCAAGTGCAATCTGAACCCTCATTATCCAAGAAAGCGGTGTATGACCTTCAAGCCAGTAAACATTTGCAGCTTAATTATAGTATAAATTTCACAACCCAAGGACATAATATGGCAGATGAGGAGATCCCACATCCAGAGTGCACACCCCATAGAATTGCATTTAAAGGTTTTAAAACGTATTCTAACTAGGTCAAGCCACGTAAAGTTATCATGTAACACCAAAATCCAAATAAATTTCATGACTCAACAAGGACGTGATATGGCAGATGAGAAGATCCCGCATCCAGAGTGCACGCCACATAGAATTGCATTTAAAGGTTTTAAAACGTATTCTAACTAGGAACAAGCTATGTAGAGTTATCATTAATACCAAAATCCAACTGCAACTTCATATTCTAGCAAAAAGTTTAAGAAATTGGGTGCTAATATGGGAGCCGCAGGTGACCATTTAGGCTCTTCCTTGTCCAGCCAAGCAAAAAGCAGATACCCTTACCATGCTTCAACACTGAGAATCTACCATTTTGCTTAAGATATTCAATTTAGACTCACCAGTATCCAAGCAATCAGGAAGATCAATGATTTATGGTCATAGCCTAAGCCGAGCCCATGAAAGTGCCAATACATTGGACGGGCTGAACCGGTGGGACTCAAGTCAAAACCTATGGCTACACCTGTTTATGTATTGAATATGCCGGGTCATTGCAATGCCCAAGCTTCAGGTTGGTACCGCTAGACAAATTTGATATAAGGCATGGAACCTCAGGAGAATGGAAATAGCTTGCCCTCACTATGAAGATTTGTCAAGCAAAGATTTTAGTCTCTTATTCATCATGGCGATTTGCTATCAGCATTGTCTCAACATATTAAGGTTAAGAAAAATCAGGCATCAAAATTTACAATAATTCAATCCATTTTAGCACTACTATTCAACAACATTGATAAACTGGCTTCAAATTCATACAAACAGTACTTATCAGATTTTACAGAGGCAAAACATTCAAACAAGTCAAGTCGCAATAATTCATTCTAAAAAAATGAAATAAATTATTAAAAAAAATAATTAAGAAGCGCTGCTATAGTCTTACCTCTGTTCAGGGGGTCATGTAAATGGCCTCTAAGGGAACCCTTTTGAGCATATTCATAAATAAGGAAGAGCTCGTTATCACTAGCAGCATAGCCAATCAACTCTACCTTCAACAAAATTAAACCAAAATGGGAGTCAAAAGGTTTTGAACTGTCAGAAGAAAGCTTCACGATATCAGAATTTAAAAATTTGTTTTATCATACAAAAAGCATTACCAGATTTGCATGATGAACCCTACACAAGACTTTCATCTCTGCCATAAATTCCTTTGTCTTTGTGGCAGTCATTCTTTTGATAGCAACTTCCTAAAAGAACCAAATAAACAAACTTAATGGTACATTACTATGAAGGTTACATAATCCAAATTTTGAAGTGGAATCGAACAAACCTGGTCATGAAGGAGACCAAAATACACCGAACCATAGGTTCCATGACCAAGAAGATTAGAATCTGAGAACCCGTCAGTTGAAAAAAGAATCTCTTCGTAAGTGAAAACCACAGGCTTCTCAACATCAAGTACATCAGTTCCTAGAGCTGACAGAGAAGACAAGCAAACGAAGTTAGACTTCCCAAATTTTGGATCAGTCAGGGACCCAAGGCAGCGAGCTGAGTTGTCATAGAAAACAACTTTATGCTGCCTGCTAAAGTTGTAACAAATCTAAAGCTAATCTGTTTTCCGAAACACAAAATTAAACCTCTCTCTCAGATCCAATTGTCAGAAATTTAAGACACCATGACTAGAAAGCAACTAATGCAAACATATTTGATGAACAATATGGGGAAACCTACATCCTTTGCACGTCAAAGGAACCTCCATTCAGCACCTGGCAATATCTCATTGCCAGTATTTCAGCTAGCAACAAATAGAATTGAAAGTAATTAACAGACCAGAGTGTAATCACCTTTCGGGATAGTAATCTGGTGGTTACTAGGTTCGCCGTTGGTTTGGTTCCAATTTTCAGACTTGCCGCCAATGTATCTTCCCGAACCACAACAGAAACTTGGCTTCCGAAGAATGTGGAACTTGTGAGAACTCTTGGCATCACGATCTTTGGTAAGACTTCCTCGAGCTTCACCAAAGCAGCTTGATGACCTCAAGGAAAAACAGACGACTATGATTAATACAATGAGGGCAAGCCCAACACCCAAACCCCCGATGATCCATCCATATGGCACATTAGCCTTACGATTTACTTGAACTTCTGCACAAAAAGTATCAAAAAAAAAAAATCATGCATTTCACAATTGTTTTACAGCACACTAAAGCAATTATAGCTATGCCAAATAATCTAATGATTTAAAGAAAGGAATTACTGCTTGCTTACAGCTAAGGCTTTTATGTTCTAATGTACATTGACTATGGAAGCTGCTAAAAGAAGAAAAATCAAGCAAACAATTATTACTCGCATCGCCCCTCACCGAGGACTGTTTACCAGACATCGATGTTATTCAGGCAAACAAACAAAACATAAGTAACATTGTAAACCCCCCTTCCCCCCCCCCCCCCAAAAAAAAAAAAAAAGAAGTGGCAAACACTTTTGGCAGAGAGGAGCAGCACTAACACTTTAAACCGCAAAATAGTGGTCGTAATATCATGTTGCAGCACTATTTAAATCCCAGCATTATACAGCAAGGCATGTTGCGTATTTATTGGCACCTACTACTTGATATAACTTATAAACAGACTCGGTCAATGACATTTGATTAATACACAGCAACCCGTTTCATCATTCTTACTTTACGTTATTTCCTTCACTTAGATCTACCAATTCATACCAGAAACTGTGTCAGCAGATGGCGCAGGAACAGGTGCAGGGGGAATGTCATTCTCCACGTGATATGGTTCACCGGGAACTGCAATATATATAAACAAGCTAGTTTAAAACTTTATGCCATGATAGGAGAAATAAACAGTAAGTAAATTCCGACAAAATTATCGAGAGAAACTGCTATTCCCAGTTTGCATTGCGAGTTGCAAACAGAAAAACCGAGCAAAACCAACAAAAGACAAGGCATTAGCAACTTCCCTTCACATTATGACTTCAGAAAGAAACCAAGTAGGTTCCTGACTCTAAAAGTGAACTAAATTCACCAATTAGCATCAAATTATCTTATCAACATCCCAAACTTACTTCATCTCCCATACATTTCCAATTACTTGGACAATGAAACCCGATCACCAAGCTAAACTTTCAATCACACAAGCCAAAGCAGAACTGATAGCAAGTTTCAGGACTTTATCAAACGTAGTTATAGACTATCAAAAACTGTGAGCAAAAAGTCTTATTTTACTAACTTGCTTAACCCCTATATTTGCAGAATATAAGAGTTCTCAGAAACTGTGCCAATATCATCAAACATCATAAAAACCCATCTCTTGAAAACCAACTGAATATGCATATCTTCAAAACAAATAGCATTCCTCATGCAAATTCCTGAAACTAACTTTAAAAAATCCCAATTAAAAAATAAGAAACGATAGCGAAAAAAAAAAACTGATTTCAAATTGAATGGTTTTGAGACAAACCTGAATTCAAGGGAATATAGTACAAAGCACCAACGGTGACATTATCAGGATTAACAATGCCATTTACTTCCTCAATACTATCCATGCTAACCCCAAATCTACTTGCTAAAGATTGCACACTGTCCCCATCTTTCATCACATAACTCATCAAGTAGTTCCACAACCCACTTGAACACCCACAAAACAGCCGCAAAGACACCACAGCTCCAATCCTTGCTGGCCTGCTAACATTTGGAACCATTGCAAGCCCATCATAAGCCTCTAAAATCATGTCATAAACATACCCTTCATTTGATCTCACTGTAAAGGTTGTGTTTGTTGCATAAGTCTTGGTGGTTGTCAAGCAAGAACAGTTCTTTTTGATGAAAATGTAGCCAGGGCTGCCCTCTTCTTCAACTTTTATGTCTTGTGGTATCACATCAAACATGCTCTGGATCAGTGGTAGAGTTTGGTTGCCCTGTGGCTTAAAAGCCAAAAAAGATGTGCATAATCTTGATGTGTCCGTACAATTCATGGGTATTGTTGTAGAGGAATCGAGGGCATGGAGGGTTTGAGCATGAACAAGAAAGATTAATGTTAGAAGAATCAACAATTTTGAAACTATAGAATCCATTTTTCTTGATTCAGGAAAAAAAAATGAAACTTTGAGCAAAAATTAACTGTAAAAGCGAATCAAAATTTTAGACTTTGATCAAACAACTATGCCTATATCAAGTTAGCACAAGAAAATTGGAGACTTGATGGACAAAAACAAGACTAAACATAAATTAAACTTAATAAACTTTGAGCAAGGTTTAACTCCTGATTTAAATGGAAGGCAAAAAGTGTGAATATGGAGCTAAAACAAACAAAAATAAAAAATCAGACAAAGAAATGTAAAGGGTTAGTGAAGAAACTAGAGCTAAGTCTACAAAAATCCTGGCTTTAACTGTCTTTTCCTTGAAAGTGTTAAAGGAAATGGTAGATTTAGACAGATGGTTGTTTTAAAAAAAAATCAAGAAAATGAAAGATTTAAGTGAATAAGAGAGAGTAAGATTTTTTTTGCAAGAAAGTAAGAAACTTTGACCGAATGGAAGGTAGGAAAGACGAGAGAAGGAAGGGGAGGGAAGAAGTAAAAGTGGGATTTTGAGGTGGGTTTAAAGGACAGAAGTAGAAAAGAATGAGGTGACACCAAACAGAGCATGTTTTGTTTTCCTTTAGTTATTGGTTTTGGGTTTTTTATTTTTTTCTCCCCCACTCTGTTCTGGTAAACTGTTGTTCAGTCCTTCCACTGTAAAAAGAGAAAGGGACTTTGAAATTGAAAGAGAGAGACAGAAAGAGGAGGCTGTAATTGTAAGAGGACTACAGGAAGCCATCCACCTGCAAATATTTTTGGGTGGCCAGCCTTCTTGTTTCACTAAACCACTCTCCTACTATTTTTTAAGGGTTGAGTTAAATGCTTCTTTTCTTCATTTTTTTTTTTAAGAAAAAATTTTTCATCAAATTAATTTTTTTATGAATTTTAAAAAATAATTTTAGCAATTACAAGAAATTTTTTATTTTTAGTTATAGACATCAGTTAACATTTGCTATTTTTGAATGAGTATTTATTTCAACTATATGAAAGTAAGTATATTAAAAGATCCGATGATTTGTTTAATTTAAATTATTATTTATTAATAAAAAATTATTTTTATTTAAATTTAATTATAAAAATATATTAATATTAATATAAAATATTTTAAATAATGATTTAAGTTTTCAATCCGATTTGATCCAAATCTTAGTACAATAATTAAAAAAATTTTAAAGCATCAACTCGACTTAGCTCAAAATAGGTCAATTTAAAAAAAAGTTTATGTATTTATTTAGATTCAATAATTTGAATATCATAAAAAAATATGCTACGATATAAAAAATATAAATAAGATATATATATCAAATTTTATATAATAAAAATTATTAATTTATTAAAATTTATATAAAATATATTATACTTAAAACATGATTATAATATGAAAAAAATAATAATAAGATACCGCACAAATATATAAGATTCTAAAATCTAATTTTATCTTTATTTTTTTGGGTAATTAACCTTATAATTTGTTTTGCTTGCTTGAAAAAGCATAGTAAATAAATTTTAGTAAAAAGAATGTGAAACTTCTTTTAAAATGCATTTCTTCATTTTTTTATGTTTTATGTTTTAAAATAATTATTTTATTTTTATAAATTTACCAAATTTATTTTGATCAATGCTATTATAAAATAAATAGTGGAGGGTAAATTGGGAAATAAAATTCACGGGAAAGGGTGGGGGGTGTTGGGAAAAGGATTGAGCGCAAGTTGCGAAGAGCTGGAAGTGAGAAGGACAGTTTGGGGTCTGGGCCCCACCAATTACGCGCCAAATTCTATACAATGATCGCCGATCATACCTGCTAACCAAATCTCACGCTCAGCGTACGGGTGGCGTATAAATTGTGGAAAAGGTCGAAAAACCCCGGTTGGACTTGAACCCGGTGCCATTTGACCCGGGTTACCGACACTTAGCGCGTACGTCATGGTAGAGGTAGAGGCCTTGGTTGCCTGCTTTAACAACTTTAAAAGGCAATAATTTTTTTCCCCTAAATGATTGGTATTGTATCTCTATTTACGGCCTTCAAAATTTAGATAATTTATTTAAATTAATAAATTTAATTTCAATAGAATTAAGATGAAGAATTAATTTTTTTATTCACCTTAATCTAATTTAAATTATTATTTAATTATTAAAAAAATATTTTTATTTAAATTTAATTATAAAAATATATAAATATTAAATAAAAATAAAATTTTAAAATATTTTTATATAATAAAATGGGCTTTTCCTTTCTTAGATTGAGTTTAGATATATTTGAAAGCTCAAGATATTATTTTAAAATATTAAAAAAATTATTTTATATTAATAATTATATATTTTTATAATTAAATTTAAATAAATATATTTTAATCAATAATAATTAAAATCAATCTAAATCGATCTAAATTAAAAGAAAAAAAAACCTTTACTTATGCTCGGCCTAACTTTGGCTGAGTAAATAATCCGATCTTTTAGGACAAGTAATAAAAAACAATTTTCATACTATCATATGTATATATATATATATATATATATATTCAACCATTTTGGCTCATCATTAACTATGTAAGTTTTACTTTAAAAATTAATTGTAGCGACATTCAGATAGAAGGAAGTCTAGCAATGAAAATTATATATAACTAATGAAAATTAGACACACGTTATGCAAGTGAGAACATAAATGTTTTGAATACGAAATAAGAGAAATGGTAATAATTTTTTTATTTAGATAGTTATATTTTTTAAAAAAAATGTTGCTTTAATTTTATTGATTTTTTTAATAAATATCTAATTGAATTGATATTACATCACTCGTATAACAATTTGATTAAGCCAACAATTTATATTGGAAGACTGGGAAAAAAGTTCAAAATAAAATGTTTATTATTTTTTGAGTGAAAATATACTTTAAATAAAAAATATTCATTAATATTTGATAATACCAATTAAAGTGATATATATATATAAAGAAAAATATAATTAATTTAATATTATTTAATTTAATAAAAATAATATATTGATTAAAATAATTTTTAATTAATACGTGTAGATATCAATTAAGCTAATTCATAAAGTCCCAAACAAAACGTAGTTTAAGCATGATAAATATTTGATTTGGCCGGGAAAAAAAAACCTTGGAAGGTGGCAGATGCATCGGACTCAACTCAACTCACGGTCTCAAAGCATTGCCGACTTTTTCTTTTTTTTTCTTTCTTTTCTGAAGGGTTCGAATAAGCGGAGACTAACGTTTGACTCGGTAGTCCCGCACGTGGACAAGCGACAACTGTAAAACAAAAAAGATATTTTTATTTTTATATTTATATTTATATTATTATTAAATGGTAAGGAGAGACAGAGAGAGAGAGAGAGAGAGAGACTTAGCCCGGAGCAAACGCCAAAAGATATCCAAGAAAAACCCAAAACATAACACGGGGATTTCATTTCATTTCATTTCATTTCGTTCAAGTATATATTTGTTTAGATTTAATAATATTTAATATGATTATATTAATATAAAATATATAAAATTAAAAAATATAATAAGATATAATATGAATATATTTTTAAAATTTATCTAATATAAATTATAAAAGTATCAAAATTGATATAAATATAAAAAAATTTTAAACACGATTATAATATGATAAAATATATAAATATGATATGAATACATAAATTATTTTATTTATATTTGTTATACTAAGATTTTATTTCCTTTGTCTGCTTTCTTTACCTTGTTTTTTGGTCGTATTTCCCATAACATAAGTAAAGAAATATATATATATATATATATATATATATAAAATATAGTAAATCTAGGGTTTATATGTTTCGGAGTAAACCCTACTTTAAAAAAAGGGAGTTTTATTCTAGTTGTATACTAAAAATTGAAATTTTTGGATGCGATTATTAAGTTTAAAATTTTATTAACAACGATGATTAAAAACATTTATATATGATTAATTAAATCAATTAAATTAAAAATTTGTAACTCGTTTAATCTAATAAAATGTATTAAATTAATTATTTAAAAATCTTATTAAAAATAGATTAGATCGAATTAGATTAATGTTTGTTTGCTTTTGAGTATTAATTGTATCATTCAAAGAATTTTCGTAAGTAGTGAGATTTTAATTTTCAGTTTTAAAATTGCTTTAAATACCTTACCATTAAATGAAGTACATTTTGTTCATTATTTATTATATTTAATATTTATTAAAAAAATACGTTGTTAAAATTAATGCTCTTAGAGTCAAACAGATGATCCAAAACCCAACAATTTAACACTCATTAATTTTTTTTTTCTTTAAACAAATAGTTTAAAGTTTTTCGAAATCAACATAATTAAATAAGTATTTACCATTTCTTTGAATTAAGATAATTATTAAGAATTTGAGGAGTTAGAAAGAGACAAAAGGGTCAAGAGACCCGTCGGGCATCTTGAATCCGGACCTGCTAAAAAATGTAGTTTTTTTATGTTTGAACCTTCAAAATAGAGCCTGAGATAATAAAAGAGAAAATTCATGGTTGTTTGGCAGGAGGGAAAATATTTCTTTACATCCCACAAACTACTTATGCAAACAAAATCTACTAGGATACAATACAATAACATACATATATATTTACTATAATATATATATATATATTGACAGCCACCATCGCCACCAACACTATTAAAAATCAACTTGCCCAGTAAAATGTCTGGGAAAAAAACAAAAGAAAATTAAAAAAAAAAAAAAAAAGACAGCCTTAAACAAGAAAACCTACTCAAACAACCCTTTAGAAAAGAATAAAAATAAAATAAAAATGCAACCCCTTGTTTAAGCAGAAGAAAATCAATCATGGGGTCCTGTTGTCGACATCATGTGCATCATTGCATGTGCTTTTTTTTAGCTGGAAACTTA
>JBBYHL010000009.1:7284051-7296789 GCA_038381835.1 Adansonia madagascariensis | reverse complement strand
CAACTATTCTTACATTGCTTCCTCCATTATACCATTTTTTTTCTTAAAAAAGCAGTAAACTACTCTTAAAAATTGATAAAAATAGGTCTTCATTTCAAATGTCGGTAGCCGTCCCCTTTTCTCGTAATGCTAACATTAAATAAGTCCGAAATTTGAACCGTCCTTTCTGCCATTCTTAAATTGCTGCTTCTATTGTACCAAATTTATTTCATTTGGAAAATGACTAAACTGCCGTAACCACAAGTGGGTATTTTAGAGCACTTGGAGGAAGGCAAGATACAATTTTCTTTTGAGCTTTACTGGTTAGCATACGGTATTTAACTCTAAATCAAATTTAAGGTGGAATTATAATTATAATTATATTTGATGTTCAATAAGGGACAAATTGAAACTTTTACTTGAACCTGTGGTAATTACATACTGATACCAAGAAAAAAAAAAAAACAAAAAGGAAAAACGTAATGCAAATCCTGAAACAAAAAAAGGAAATGAAAAAAAAGGGTACTAAAGGGAACACGAAGAGAAACTTCAACCCAGCTGCAAATACGTAACATCCTTTTCACCAAATCTTTTTGAGTTTGGCATTTGTTACTAGGAGCAATGCTGTCAATATCGTCTCGATATTGTTGGTATCAACTGGTACATGCCGTTTTAGACCAAAACTGGATCCATACATGTACCAAGAAATACCAATACAAAAACGAAAACGATACAAACTTTATAGATACGGTATTACCTACTAGGCAAACCTAGTGACAAAAATCGAGAAGAGTAGCAAAAAGGATACATTTATCTATCTAAATTAGAGGAAGCAGTTCCAAAAAGGACAAAAGAATCAATAAAAAATTGCACTGCAGGTTTCAACAGCTCCTTTCCACCATGATTTTGAGTAAAAAAGGGGAAAAAAAGAAAAAAGAAAAAAAAAAAAAAACTACATTTACCTTAAACCTAAGCGGCAAATATAGAAGAACATCCTTTAGTTTTGTTGTAGGAGAGCTACAACCACATTTTCTGCTAACTTCAACCCAACACAGAATCTAGAAACATTACTCCGTCCACTATTTTGAAAGAAGATCAAGGGGAGGAGGTAAAAAGAAGAAAAAAGGAACAGGCCAAAGGAATTTTGGGGTTTGGGGGACGAGAAAAAAGAGAATTAAGCTGCCCACCCGGGAACAAAGGTTGCTTCCTCGTGTATCTGTGACAGCCATTTCCTGATCTTGATACTATACGATGTGCTACAGATTTTAGGGGAACCTCCGGAAGTGTAAGACGTGATTAACTCACCGGTTGGTGGGAAAGGAAAAGGAGCTTTTGCCATCAGCAACCCAAAAAGGTTTAACCAAGCAAGTACATTTCTTCTTGGATCATCTTTATGCATAGTACATGTATAAGCTGTTTGCAGCAGCACAGGCAATCGAGTTTTCAGTTGGGTGCCATGCTAAGTGCAGCAACTTTGTTGTGAAATCAAAAGAATTTCCATTTGCATCAACTCCGGGAGTCTCTGCTCCTGATACGACAAATTCACCGACATAAAAGCATTAGAGTACAAATCTAGAGCTGAACAAATTCATTTAAATCTCCCCTGCACCCCAAGCAGCCGACCAACAAAATAATCAAACAAATAAACACCAAATCATTACCTCGTCTGACAACACGTGTGATACTGCTTAGGGATCGGGAAGGTCTTGAGGGAGTCTGAACTTGTCTCCTGGAAAGACATACAGATGGTTATACTGACTAACATCATTACAGAAATCATAATTCACAGCACTCTTTACCCTTCTGCTAGAGTGATTTTTTTTTTTTTTTTTTGGGCAAGGCCCAGGAGTGAAAATTTTACCTCATTGGATTTTTGCTGGCTTCCAAAGTTGTTGCCTCGGTGCTTCCAGGGGCACAACCAAATACACGGAATAGATTGCTGAGATCACAGGGGAAATATCTATTATGTTACATGGAAGAAGATAACAAAAACAGCAAAAGTTTAGGAGACAGCCATTCGCACACAAACCAACCTGTAGGAACCTGTTGCCACTCGCAATCCATCACCACTTAGGCAACACTCAAATTTGTCAAAGATCGAATCATTTTCATACAAATCACACAGCTGAAACAATTAAAGAATGTAATGATTAGCTCTGACAAAGCAAAACACAGATATGAATAGTTTCATCATCTCTTTCAGAACGTAGAAATCAGACCTTAGGTCGTAAATATTCATGAACCTGGAACGTTGCAACCGGACCTGAATCCATATTGATGTCCCACAACTGAAAAACAAGTGATACGTAATCAAGTTAGATGACAAGTCCTAAAATACCCATTAAACAAGTAGGAAACATCAAATGTATATGACATCAACAACACAACCAATAAGTTTAAAACCATCATCGGAAGTCTTACATCTGAAAAGCAGGAACTTTGGTGGAAATTTTAACAAAACAAAGTAGACAACAATTTAAAATAACAATCTTAAGAAGGATTCAGACTAAGTATGTTCAAAGATTAATAAAAAATGAAACGAAATGGCAATTGATTGATTCAAATATTTGCTCTAAAATGATTGTAACTTGTATATTCATGCTCAAGTACTGAATAGACGAAGCTATCATAACATTTACCCTCACCCCCCCCCCCAACCTTTTTTCATGTCTTCATGATAAGCTCTTTACAGGATAAACGAAATTGTTTGACTGAGTCCAAGCCAAAAATGCCAACAAGCCAGTTTCCATTTTAATCACTTTGTGTTAAATGTTTACAAACTAGAATGTTTTATCAGACATATTTGCAGCAAAAGGTCATCAGAGCTTCATGCTTTCTGCACATTACATTTATCAATTGCAGTAAAATCCTTTCAATGTCTTACTGAATAAGAAGACAGATAATTAAGTCAGGGATTAAATGACACATAAAGTCATTACGGCATGCTTAAGAAAAATACATACATAATGTGATGCTCATGCAATGCAAAGTATAATTGTATATATCAATAGCAAAAACAAGAAAAGAAAGCAACCTTAAGAGTCATATAATCACGGCTAAGTATATGTCTTCCGTCCTTTGCAAATTTAATATCTGAGATTGAGGCAATTATCTCTGTAAAAAATGATCTGGAACCAGGTGCCTCTGGTTCTTCAAACCTGTTAGCATAAAGTAGTACTCAATTTTTAGAAAGGCTACTGAAAGGAAATAGCAAGCATGCCCTCACTTATTAGAATCTATAGCAAGGTAATTTAAATTTTGGTGCAAATGTAAGTAAATTCAACAAAAGAAACAAGAATTGTAAAACACTTACAATTTGGCGTGAGAATCACACAAAGCTGACTGCCGCAAATCAATGAGGCGAATCGAGCCCTTTGAACTACTATATGCTAACATATTACAGTAAGTAGGGTGAAACTCAGCTGATGTTATAACCTCTGCAAAGATACACATGATAATAGTTCAACCCTTTAGCAAAATTTATTCAACAGCACCAAAGTTGCATGTAGTTTAAGAAGTTAAAGCAGCAGAGGAAATACCAATATAGTAAGAGGCTTACCAGTTAGATCCTCCATGTTTGCAGGCTTTACATCAACAATATTGAAACTTTGATTACTAATTTCCAAGTTCCAAAGATTTATACGAAGATCATCAGCTGATATAAAAGTTTCGCCATCACTAGGAAATGTACAAGAGAGAGAAAGAATATCAATATATCTTGGCAAATCAAGCTAATGATGAAAAGCAAAACACCAAAACAGGATGTGTTTTCAAACACACAGACATGCTTGTCATACAACAGCATACTATTTTCCAACAAACTGTAAACAGCATACAAGCCTAAAGCTTATATATCATCGAAAGGATTTCCAACAGATTACATGAATGAGAAAAACAATAGTGCAGAAAACATGGTTGCATACGATCTAACTTCAAGACAAGTACTAGATAGTTCTCTGATAAAAGATTATTCCTTCTAGATTCAAATATTTAGCATGAGCTAAAAACTCCGATGTGTCAAGGGTTGCATGGCATAAAGCATGTTCGGTTGATAGAACCTACCAACCATATTCTCATGCAAATGTGAGGGCTCCAAGACCTAAAAAAGAGACGAATAATTCCCAAGGAAAGCTTCATCCATAGCATTTACATCCTATGGTTTAGAAGTTCTCCAGTTTTCTCAAGATTATTAATCAGCCTTTCATTTCTAAAGTATGAACAGTATCCCCAAAGACCACATCAGAATGACAGCTTCTTGCTTGGACATGGCAACGCAACTTCAGTACCAGGATGTTATTAGGGGGAATCAGGATTCATTATATCATTACTTAAAAAATCAATCCTTTAACATTATAACTAGAGAATTCGTATGCCTTCACCAAAACACAAAGTTTGAATGGAAAAAGAAAAATGAAGAAGCCCAATCAATGCCAGTTTTAATCTCTACTCCAATCTAGAACTTGAAACTAGATGGCATCGCTTTCTCAGGAGACACCTCAGCATGACACTGCAAAGTACTAAAATTAAAAATATATATATAAAATAAAATACAATACAGAGGTTAAGCAATTATCTGACTGAAACTCTTTGTAAGGGCATTCAGGTATCTGAGTTGATGAAGACTTTTCTTCCATCAGAGAAGAGATAAGTAAGATGCATGATTCTACTACATATTATCCAGGAAAATGAATACTTCCTCTGCAATTGGTTTTCAAATAAATCCAAATATAGGAAGTCAAAGCACAATAAAATTGTAATAAAACAAAAGCAAATAATTACCTGTTATTTGAAATAGAATTGATGTGATAATCATGAGCATGGCCATATACTCTTCGACATCTAGCCACTAGGTTAGTCTCCTGACTTGTTACCTATATACAGTAAAGATTAGAGGTTAGTGCAGAGCAACCAAGAAGCATTTAGACAATATAAAAAATTAAAAAAAAAAAAAATCCTGATTTTTCATCAACAAAATCCCAATCGTCTCTCCCAGCCAAAAAAAAAAAAAAAAGAGGAAAAAGGAGACAGAACAACTAAGTGATCTCCCAAGGACTTGTTTGACCTATGGTCATAAAGGCCCCAATCATACAAAAAGATGCAGAGCAGAAAGTGGCAGATTCCTAGATGATAATATATAACAGGATAGAATCTATAATCTAACGGTATATTTTTCATATATATCTAGAAGTGCATATTTATCAGAAATGATGAAAAAAATTTATAAGGCTGAATACTTGACCTCATTTGCCTTCACCAGAGAAAGGGACAAAAAATCATGAACTTTGCCCCTAATTCAGTTAGGCATCAGAGAATAAGTCCTATACCTAGTTGAAGTCTATGTTGGTCCAATTCTTAATTTTTTTTTTTTTTTAAGTACCTGTGTTCGAAACCCTTGTCCAATACATATTTGGATATGGGAATGGGTGCAACCCACCAAATATGTGGTATAACTTCGAAAAAATTAAACATACCCATGTCGGACACATACCCATATCCAACACTTAAACCTGAGTCTAAGTAACATTGAACTACTGCTCCTAAGAAACAAGGGGCAGCATAAAGAAGTTCACCACCCTACTCTGCATTTCTGTTTGATTTTAAGAGGTTTTTATCAACCTCACTAAACTTGAGCTTTATAAGACTCATCTAGTTCAAACGTACGTAAATTTTAGCCTAAAACTTCATTACAGCTAGTAAAAAGATGACTGCTAAGAGTAAAACTACCACAGGTAAATGCAACGACGGAAGGCCTCCAGGTGGGAAAGAGAAATCATTGCTCAAATTGTTGTAGGATCTATCAAGGGAGACCCCATTTGCTAGACAAGGTTTAGAGCTACTTGAATTGCTCGAACTAGCTATGCTCCCGTTATCTACAGCTTTTGATGGGTCCAAATTCATATCAGAAATTTTCTTGACCTTCTTTTCTTGTACCTGTTTTGAACCCTCAGAAGACAGCAGATAAATAAGTGGGTTTAAAGGCACGAACAGAGGTATTCACAAATCATAATATCAACCTTTAAATATGCTTAACACCAAGCTCAGAAGAAAAGAATAAGAATAAAATGAGAAATATTACCAAGTGTCTTTTACTCTTGTCTAACCATTTTAAAGGAAGTATTCTATACACCAATCTATGCAAAGGTTTTATAGAATGTCGCATTATAAATGAATGAACATACTAAAATACCAGCCGCTGCCTATTGCAAACAAAGTGATTATATGTACAATCAAACTGAAAGGAGACAGAGTTAAGACCAGTGTTGTCAAGGTGTGCACCTATGCTTTGCACCTTAATGCTAGACGACAAAAGTGCCTCAGACCCTTTCGGGCGAGGCTCATTTGATCAAGCACGCACCAGGTGCGCCTAGGCAAGCTTTTCTGTAAGGTGATAGGCACAAAAACAAAAAAAAAAAAAAAAAAAAAAAAGCCCAACAAATTGAAATCCCCTTTGCTTTTTTTTATTTTTAACTTCTTTCACTAGATGTACCTTTGCCAATAGGAAAGGGGATAATATAAATTCTTTACTTCTCAATACTTGAGTATTCAACAACAAACATGAGACCATAAAAAAAATAGTTGCATGTTTTGTAGATAAACTGGACTACTCTTTAGAATTTATTATCATAGTTATACATTTCAAGCTTATTTTCAATATTACACATAGAAACACATAAAAACACACATATACATATTGCGCCTTACTTTGCTTATGTGGAGCATTTTTTGCACCCTGCACCTGAGGCAATATAAGGGCTCTAGCGCCTAGAGAGCGCCTTGGGCCCTTGACAATACTGGTTAATACAGTAATTACAGCACAAATTTCCTTCCTACCTTCCAAAACTTGATGGTTTTATCATTGGTGGAAAGAAGAAAAAGGGCACTATTGGCTGTTTGGCACCATCTGATTTTATTGATTTTTTCCTCTATTTCCAAGCTCTTGAGATAGTCAAACTGAAAAAATAAAAATAAAAAATATGACAATGATAGAGCAAAAAAACTGAGCCCAGTGGGATACAAATATTTTTGTGGTTGTGTAGGTGTGCATATATCAGTGCATCAAAAAGCAATGAGAAAGCACCTCAGGCTCATGGCTCTGAAACTCCGTCTTGTAACGAAACTCAGGGTGCCGACTAATTGAATAATCCATTCTCTCCAAATCCCTTCTTGATACACCATGCTACAATTTGTAGTAAAATAAGTTAACATAAAGCTGCAATTCAAGAAAAACACTAAAGAAATATATTAACAACAGCAAAGGTAGCAGAACCCACATCCTTCGTATCTGTTCTCTCAAACAGAACAACCCGGCCCCCACGGTCACCAGTGGCAAGATGATCCCCAGTTTTATCAAATTCAATTGCAGAAATAATATCAACTGCAGGAGAAAAAAGATTCTTAAGATAATACAATTGTACTGCCAGTAATAGAAATGGCAAAATTTGGTCAAAACTTTCCATATAGAAACTGCATTGCCTAGAAAGAAGCCCAATTTTTTTTTTCCTTCTATCAATAAATCACAACCCTCAGTTCTACTCTCTTGACATAATCTTTATTATCTACACTACATCTTTCTCTCAAAGTAAAAAAGGTTAACATCTGATAGAATATAAACTATTTCTGTCATGCCCTAACAAGAATAATCCACAGCCATTGTAATGTACATTTCTCATAGACATTGCATCACTATTATTCAGGCAAGCTTAAGAAAAATGTCATTGTGGCAATGAAAAACTAAATTATGAGGGGCAAGAAGAATAAAAGAGAACTACTACATAGATAATGAGAAGCTCCAAGATTTTTTTTTTTTTTTTGTGATTGAGGTTACCAAAGTTTGATCCTTGGACAGTGGAACTAAGACACCAGCACCCTACCAACATGGTTGTAAGCCAGAAGCTCCAAGATTATCAGAAAGTCCAATATAGTTCCTTTGCAAAAAAATCCTTGCCAGAGTCTATGATTCATTGCTTTCCAGAACTGAAAATAGAATTCCGCAATATTTGGGCCACACTTGAGTTATTGTCAATAGAAAATAATTAGCAATTCCACCAGAATCAACAGAAATGTTTCTGAAAGCCATCCATATTGCACTGAACCCAGCCTGAACTATTGCCAAGAATGAACTTTCATACTGCTATGAATAAGTGCAAATTGCTTCAAAGACCAAATCCTTTACAGAGATATGCATAAATGCTGCAAGATCTAACCTGCCTAGCTTTTCTAGAAGCAGAAAGACGTACATAGCAGAGATCCAAATTCTCCACCTACTGGCAACCCCAAAATCCACAACTAAAGATGACATGAAATCACAGCCATAGTTTTCTGGGCTATTTTTCAATAATTCACTTGAAAGGACTTTTAATTTAACAGATTGGTCTTATAGACAAAACCAAAACAGTCTATTATGGCTAGTTCCTCCAATGAATATGGAACTGCCTCCTTTGGTATCATAGAGAATTCATTTTTGATGTCTTCTTAACTCAGTGCTCCTTGAATATTATGTCCTTTAACACTAATGGTTTTTATCAAACATCATTGAGCCATCTTAGTTCTTAGGCAACTCCTCATATCTTGTTCTCTATACTTCTATTTCAAGCTTTCACAATCTCATTACGTTTCTTAGTAATTGGCTCCTAACAATGTTATCAATATAAAGTTTCCATCTATCATCAGCAGTTTCCACATAAAACTTTCTTTTCTTATCATAGTATTACTAGCTAATTTCTATAGTGACATCCTATGAAGCATAAACACACCTAGCACCCCTGCATACTGGCGTCTGACATGTCCGACATGAACATACCTCAGACACAATGGGATACATATTGGACATGCCAGGACACGTCCACAAAAAAAAATAGAAAGGAAATGAGACACGTTCAAAACATGGTCAAGACACATCCAAACGCAGCTAGATGTGCCAAAGGTGTTTTTTGCATTTCCCCAAATATAGAACAAACAATGAGCAAAACCCATATTCTAAGTAAGTCAAATGCTTGAAATCCATAAAAGAAGAAAACAGAGAGAGAAACGAGAAAAACAGAGAGTCAAATGCCAGAAAGAGTGGCAGTAAGAAGCAAAGCATCAATGTAAATATTTTCAGGGACTAAGAATGACAGATAAAAAAGACAAAAAAGGCACAAAATGAGACAGGTATGAAAACAATTCCCTCTTGAATAATATACGGTATGATGATTTAGGGCCTATGAGTTTAAGCTATTTGGATCTTAATGGGTTTTTCAAGATTCAAGGTTTTAAATTCAAAAGTGATTTGAAAAAGTTAAAATATATATATATATATATATTTGCATGCTAATATTTGATTGAATGATATCAATTTTACATTTTTATTATATATTATTATATAAACAAATTTTAACACCGTGTACTGCTATACATGTGTCCTAATTTTCTAGAAATTCTCATGTCAGCGTGTCTATTTCGTACCCATATTGTGTATCCCTTTCCGTGCTTCCTAGGTGTCATCGAACACTTTTCATCATAACCTGAGGTCTCTATTCATCTGTTTCAGTAGCATATTTCGATGTTTAACCACATTATACTTACACAAGATTGAACTCAAATCACTAAGCTAAGTTTCACTATTGAGTTACTGAACAGAACAATATGAATTTAAACTAGGATTTAAAAGGTCAAATATCTACCAATCACTAAATTATTTCTTTCTTAGAAGCACCATACAATCTTACATCATTCAACTCACAATCTAACCCATTTTCTGCCTATCCTATTTGCTAGGATATTTACCATAATAATATAACCAATTGGTATTAGAAATAAACCACCGCCAAGTAAATCCAGGAATCCGCAAAATGTAGCTGAATCATACAAATAGTAAACTTATACCACATCAATTTTTTCATCCATCCATGGGTTAAGGCTTAAGGTCACAAAAACTCGTGAAACATAGTCTATCACCATCCTAACAATGTGATAATATCCTCATTCCAATTTAACTTCAAATCTCAATACTTTCAATCAACTGCCATGCACTAAAACCCCCAGCAACCAGAAAATAGTTGCAGAAATTATTAAGATCCAAACGACTGCAATTAAGACACAGAAAAAGGCACAACCTTTTGTGCATGCACCATCAACTAACTTCACTAAGTTCACTTCTACACTACCTTCTTTATAACAAAATACCCAAAATGATTCAAAGCATTATTTGGGCAAAAACCCACTATGTTTCCCTAAGCAAGGCCAAAATCTAAAAGCAAACAAAAAAGTCACAATTTTTCTCATACCCATTAACCTAAAGAATAATTACTCAATAACCCATGATCCGAAATATATCCAAAACACGAAAATAAACCCTAATTCCAATAGAACCAACAAATTACCAATTGGATCCAAAAACAATAATAATTAACCTTCTTGAACTTCTTCTCCAGCGGTTCTTTCACCGAACACCTGAGAGAATTTCCAATCGAACGGCTGTGTCGGTCCTGCTGGAGCTACGACCACCTCGTCGCCTCCGTGCATTTCTCTTTTTTTGTTTGTCTCTACCTGAATAATTTAATCACTGTCTAATAATCAATCAAGAAAATGGAAAACCTAACAGCCTAGATTCGACCACAGTCCCAGAATCATATAAAAGATCGCATCTTGAGTTAGTTGTTTTCCCTTTTTTTTTTTTTTTTTCCTTCCTTCTTAAGCTCGAAAGGGGAAAAATGAAATATCCTTGATTTCTATAATTCAACCATTGACATTATAACCCGAAGAAAAACAAACAACAAAGACCCAAATTTTCTCCCTCTTATTAAAAAAAGAAATAAAAAAAAAAAAAAAAAAAACCCTTTTCCTATGCTTTTCTCTCTTTCTGCGAAGGAGAAATTTGGATTTTTAGATTTCTTAAAAAGGATTGAAATGACTGAGGAAGAAAATAAAAAATTCTCTACTTCTCTCTCAATAATGCAAGGCTTTTTTATTTTTTCTCTGATTTTATAATTTTTATGTACATGATAATGTAATGTCCTGTGATGATTTCCATTATGAATGTTGGTTTTGATTGGGTGATTCAGTAGAGTGGCGCCGTTTGATTGAAGGACAGTGCTGCGCCAGTGATAAGTGACTAGATTTGTCTTTGGGTTTAGTTTTTGAGATTAAATTTAATTCAAATTATTATTTGTTTAATAAATTAATAATTTTTATTTAAATTAAATTATAAAATAAATAAATATTAATATAAAAATAATTTATTAAATATTAATTTAATATTTTAATAATTATTAATTTTATAGATTAAATTAAATCAAAATTAAGTGATAAAAAATTTAAAAATTTTTATGTTGTGATTGGACCAAACCATGTGTCAATTGAAGAGGTTAAGAAGTCAAGCGATAAGAGAGAGAGAGATGAAGTAAGAGGCTGAGGTGTGGAGCATAGTTTTTTCTTCTTTCTTTTTCCTCTTTAGTACGGAATCATTGTCTTTGTTAGTAGGTTTGATGGAGATTGCATGCCCCCAAAAACAATATAAATATATATATATATATATATTTATTTATACGAAAAAAAGATGTTTGAGCTTTTATCTTTTGATTAAGTATTTTGATAAGATGCTTTTAGATTTATTGGATACTTTGACCTCTTTATGATTTTATTATTAACGTAGCCCTTAAATTTTATAAAAATAAGAGAGTAACATAATTTATGTGTTTGATTTATATATTTTAAATATTTATGTTTGACATTATAAATTTAGATTTTATATAAAAAATATGATACTCTAATATCTGAAAAAATTTTAAAAAATCTAACATAGTTCTATTAAATATATATATATGTATCTATCACTTTTACATAAAGGTATTCATACGCCGAACTATCATCAAAAAATTTATCATTTCTTTACCTTGACTATATCAACTTAAAAATCTATATTACTATTTAAAATATTATTAAAAATAAAAAATAATTTTATATGATATTTATAATTAAATTTAAATAAATTAATTAATAAATTTATCATTTAAATAATAATTCAAATCCGACAAGCTCAAATTACAAATTCTCTTATCCAAACTCAATATAATATAAGTAGGATTTATACAACTAAATAGGTTTTTCAACCATGAATAGGTCTACCACTAAAAAAGTTCTGATAATAGAACATACCTTAAAAGTATATTTAAAATAATTAAAAAAAAGTTATACGATATAATGTTTTAATTTCAATCATGAAATGAAAAAAAAAAAAAAGGCAATATATATCCACAAGCTATTATTTTAAGTCTCTTTGGGTTAAAGCATAGGCAGAAACATAAAAAAAAGAGGGTTAACAGTGAAAAAATCACCAGTAAAGTTCTAATCATGACAAAAGCTAGAAAGAAAATTTGAGTAGGTAAAATAAAATCTTTATTTTTTTGTCTTTTTCTTTCTTTAATCTACTTTTTTTTTGTAAAATATTAAGAGTTTTTCTAAAATGAATAGAGTTTGTTGAAGTGAGAGATGAGATGAAAATAAGTTAAGAAAGAAGAGATAAATATTTTGACTCTATTTTTTTACCAAAACCCACTTTAGATTTTTATTCAAAAAAAAAATAGGTTTTTGTTTTGGTGAGTTATTATTTATTTTGGGTTTTTTTTATTTACAGTTATTGGTTTAATTTTCTTCCTCTTTTTGTTTTATTTGGTATGGTGTTTTCTATTTGCCTTGCCTTACCTTGCATTTTGCGCTTGTCTTGCTATGTTAGCTGTAGAAATTTTCTTAAATTCCTAGAATATTTTGTTTAAGGTGTAA
>JBBYHL010000009.1:7225885-7241834 GCA_038381835.1 Adansonia madagascariensis | reverse complement strand
AGTTGCAGATGTGCCTGCTAATCTAATTTCCTTGAACATTTTTCTTTCTTCATGGACATTTAAACAAAAAATTTCGTTATTCTGTTGGGGCTAGGATGGCATTGACATGGGAACCTGGATGGGGAAAATCATAGAAGATAATCTTCTTAGCATTAATATATAAGGTCATTCACTGAATAATCAAAAACTAATTTAATTTACAAATTATTGAAATTCTAAACTAACCAATCAAAAATCATTGTGAACTTAAAATGCTATATATATATATATATATTTTGAATTATCAACTCTTGTTTATTAATCTTTTAATTTAAGTATAAAAGCCAAAATTTCAAATAAATAAATAAATAAATAAATCCTAGTGCTACCACCAAAAAGTAAAAATAATGTTGTTGAGCACTTACCAAACTTGGTCATCAAGTAAAAAAAAAAAAATCAATTGTTGCTTCGAATTCCTATTTTGAAATCTTCAGTTAGCCAAAGAGGAAAAAAAAAAATTCAATTATTATCGTGAAATCATTACACAAAATAATAGATCAATGCTTTTTTAAAAGAAATCGATCACTTTGCAAAAGAAAAAAAATAATTGATCCCTGTATAAAAAAATCGACCTCTAAAAATTTATATTAAAAATAATAAAACAAATTAGATTATAATAAAAAAATTATGTCTAACGTATAACCTATTTTTTTAATAAATTTTATTTTATTTTATTTGTTAGAATCCATCTTTCAAATTTAGTATTTTTATTTATGACTTTTACTATTAGATCGATTTTTAAACTTAAGTGAACAATCCTTTTCTCGAACAAATTTAATCAAAATTTAAGAAGAATTCTTTACAAAAGTAAATAATATATGTTTATATATATATATATATATATATATATATTTGAACCGGAAACAATATATATTTATATGTTGTTTAAAAAGTCAGAGTTGGAATTTTTCTTTGCCAAGGATATAAAAGAACGTGGATGAAAATTAAATATAAATATAGTTAGTATTTAACTCCAAACATGTCAGTGATCTATTCTCATGGTAGATCAGTTCAATCCTATAAAATGAAACAAAAAAAATAAAACTATTTCTTCCTTCTTTTTTTTTTTTAATTTTCTGCCTGAATTTATTTTCTTTTCATTTTAAAGAATTAAACAAAAGTTTTTATATTAATTTAAAACGTGGCAAATGAGCCGTTTAATCTAGTCATCGGCAAAACTGTCAGTTCAGTTCAGGTGGTTTTTGAGGGTCCAACTAACATATCCACTTCCTCGACATCGAAACACGACGCTCCTCAACCGCGCGTGAAGCCCACTGCTGCCCTTTGTCCGTCTCTCACTTTTCAGTTCTCTGTAAATAAATAACTTTGCTCCTCGTGTTTCCTAGGGTTCTCCCTTTTAACTTCCGCACTGCATTTTCCTTTTGTTGGTTCCGAAACGGCCCCTTCGACGCCAAAAAAAGATGAGTAACGACAATGCATATAACCTCGACGCCTCCGATCTCGGCGCCGCCGCCCTCCCCGCCGCTGCTGCCGGTATACCAACTTAATTACTCTCTTCCCGTCTACTTTTTTTTTTTTTATTAGAAATATAGCATTTGAAATAATCCGTTTGATTAATTTTATCTATTTTACAATTGTGAATTTATTTGAAATCAACGTGTGATTGATCCTTGTTTGAGATTATCTGAAGCTCTTTTCTTGATCATCTGATTGTTCTTTCTGTAGCTTTGAGCGCAGAGGAACGTGCCGGGCTGGTTAATGAGCTTAAGGCAAGTGATTCTTGTTATTTATAACGCTTCTGCTTTTCCTTTGTAAAATCTGAAATTGGAATAGAATATGCTTTAGAATAGAAACAAACAAATGAGAATTATGCTTAGCTTGTTTGCATTTAGAAGCATTTTTGAAGTTTTTACCGCTGATGGCTTTCCATTTCATGTTCCTTGTTTTGATGATGGTATGGGAACTGTGGAGTTGTGCTATTTCTATGGTGTGCTTTCGATCAATGATGTTTAGCCCCTTTTTGGCTATTTTTTGCAGAATAAGCTTCAAAATTTAGCGGGACAACATGCTGATATACTAGAAACTCTTTCACCAAATGTCAGAAAGCGTGTTGAGGTTCTCAGGGGGATTCAGGTCGTACATCTAACCTGAATATACCTTCTCTGTGTGTGTGAATTGCACATCTAATCTTTCAGGGATGTGATTATACATCCCAACATATACTTTCGCTCAATCAAGATTGTTGAGTTCTCAAAGTTGTTATATTGGTTATTACTTGAGAGAAATTATCCTTCTTTTGCCTATTACATTTTTTTTTTTGCCCAAGGAGTGGGGTTGGGTTGACAGCAGTGCTTGTTGGGCGCTTTCGGCTTGTCAATTTATTGCCTTGCTATTGATGTCTTGCTCTTTAAAGTAGCTTATGTTAATGAGAATGCTGTGCTTGTTAGAGGATAATTATTGGCATGTTGATTGAGGTTTGAATCTGTTATATGGATTGCTTTTCAGATAATGTCAGCGAAAATGATGACTCTTAAGTCATAACAGATTGATATTCTAGCATACATATTTGGTTTCTATGGTGGTTGTTTTTCTTAAAATTGCTCGTTTTTGTCCTGGTTAATATGCTGAGTTCTTTGAGGAGACTCATTTATATCTCCTAAAATATTGGATTTGTTAATACTTGAACACCTGATCGGAAGTACAACTCATGCATACCATGTAGAATTATCTAGTTCATTCTATATTCAAGCTCAGCTCTCCTCTTTTCTTCAGTACTTCTACTATAAACTATCCCTGAATTTGAAACCAGATTTCCTTGTGACTTTTCTACTTACCATAGGCTTTAAGTTGCCTTTTGCAATATTACTGATGGTTAGATTTAATATGACTTTTCACTTGGTCTTTAACCCTTACAGTGATGAGATTTGGCTGAAAATGGTGATGTCTAATAGAATTGGGAGGTTGACACCTTTGCTTCTGCAATTGGTTGGAGTATTGGACTATGAGTTTGTTTTTCTAAGAAGAATATTTTCCTACATATTCATTTTGCAGAGCGAACATGATGAGCTGGAGAAAAAGTTTTTTGAGGAGAGAACTGCATTGGAAGCCAAGTATCAGAAACTTTATGAACCACTTTATACTAAGGTCTGTGGGGTTCTTTCTTGGACATTAATGTTTCATTATGTTATATCTAAACCTTTGTATATTATGATGTTTCTTGTTTCATGAGGCTTGATTTATTCACATGCATATTTCTCGTATTGATTGGCAGATTATATTAGCCTTCCCCTTTATCTTGATTCTTTCTTCTAATAATTAAAAAATACAGAGGTATGAAATTGTGAATGGTATGGTGAAAGTTGAAGGAGAAACAAATGAAGCTGTGATGGATGAAGGAGGAGATAAAGGTGTAGAAGGTATTGGTCTTGGTTAACTTATGCAATATTTCTGAAATTGTATCAATGCGTTATTCATTAGCTTGGGTTGACATAATCTTAAATGCAGAAAAGGGAGTGCCTGACTTTTGGCTCACTGCAATGAAAACAAATGAAGTTTTGGCTGAGGAGGTATGTAAATCAGATAATTCCTTGTCTAATAAGTTCTATTTTTTGATTTGAAAATGTATGTTATGATTTAATCTTTGCTGGTACAGATTTCAGAGCGGGATGAAGGGGCTCTCAAGTATCTTAAAGATATCAAGTGGAGCAGAATCGATGATCCAAAGGGTTTCAAGCTGGAATTTTTCTTTGATTCTAACCCTTATTTTAAGAATTCTGTCCTGACAAAAACATATCACATGGTTGATGATGAAAATGAGCCCATTTTGGAGAAAGCAATAGGGTGAGTTAATATATGCGTTTCTACAGAGAAATTTTTGGGTTATCTTCTATAAATCTTAAAGCATAGGGTAATTTGTAGAACGAAGATTGAATGGTATCCTGGGAAATGCCTGACACAGAAAGTCCTGAAAAAGAAGCCCAAGAAAGGATCTAAGAGTGTTAAGCCCATTACAAAAACTGAAAATTGTGAAAGTTTCTTCAACTTCTTCAATCCCCCTCAGATCCCTGATGATGATGATGATATTGATGATGAGCTTGTAAGTTAGACATTTTCTTTTGAAATAGGAAGTCAAGGCTAACTCAATAATTCTATGGAGTATTCTTTTTAGTTTTTTGATAAATCTATCGACAGGCTGAGGAACTTCAGGATCGAATGGAATATGACTATAACATTGGGTGAGTCTATGATATCTCTTTTAGCCAGAGCTATTTAGAAGATGCATTTCTTTGGTTAGTGCCTTACCAGGTTTTTTTTTTTTTTTTTTTTTGCCCTTTTTGGATAAGTGTTGCCAGTCACTGTGGCATGTTAAATGTTTTTCATTTATTACTATTTTGAGAATAAATCTTTTTGCTCTGAGAAGAACTGTCATTGTTGCTATGTAAGAGATGGAAATGGGGAAAAATGTTGGTGAGAATTCTCCTTTCTAATTTCTGAAATGTGAAGAAAATTATGCTGTAAGTGAAACGTCATCATTTTGCTTATGTTTGCTTGTATGAGATAGGTTTTAAATCTTCTCTGTTTTTGTTTCTTGAATGAATGTTGGACTGTTTTGTGTAGTTCGGCAATCCGGGACAAACTAATTCCTCATGCAGTATCATGGTTTACGGGGGAAGCCATCCAGGGGAATGATTATGATGGCTTAGCAGGTGATTATGACAGTGATGAGGATGATGGGGATGAGGATGAAGATGAGGAAGATGAGGGAGAAGAAGGCAAGGGCAAAAAAAAGGTTAATAGCTCATTAACACTTCACCGAACCCATATCTCGCACTTGAAGTTCTGTAACATGCTTGTTTCCAAAATCTCAGTTTATTTGTTATTTTATCATTTCATTTGTTGAAAATTTCCTGCGTTCAGTTATTGAGCCTATAATGGCCAAAAGAAAGTCATTGGGTCTATGATGAGATGGTAGCATATGTTTATTCTAGACATGGGGCTTTACAAGGCATGCAATGGCTGATGTGTTTTGTTTTGTTTAACGCCTGGGTTTTGTTTAAATTGCAGAGTGGAAGCGCAAAAGCTGGTCAAAGGCAGCAAGGTGAGCACTCTCCAGAGTGTAAGCAACAGTAGTATTTCGGATGTTGCTTAAAATTTTGAGTGATTAATATTAATATTCCCTAATTGTGAGTATCTCTTTCAACTTTTTTATTTTTATTTTCTATCATGGACGGCTTGCCCATTAGTGTTATATGGCAGTGGAACTCTAAACCTATGCAATGTTTTTAAATCATAAATGCTCTGTTAATACAGTTTCAGTCTTTCATGCAACATATAGTAAAACTATGCCACCGTTGTCTCAACATTTTCTGATGAGGCCTTTGAATGTTTGTAAGTTGTCTTTGCATTTTCAAGTTTTTCATCTCCTCATTAGCTTGTTAACAGAGAATGATATTACTGACGAATTGGGGATATGGGGTAGAAGTAAGGAAAAATGAAATGTAGTTTTTTATTATGTTTGGAATGAATGAAACAAGAAGGAAAGGTGGAAGGAAAAACTATTTTCTTTCCATTTTTTTATTTCGTTTGATAGGAGGGAAATAGGAAGAGAGGGGAAATGAGTAGACTTGCACTTTTGTTTTCTCTTCAAATCCAATATTTCTAACGCTATGTTTAGTAGGAAGGAAGAAAAACAGAGGGAAAGGAAAATGGTTAGAAAAGAAAAAAAGGAAAGTTATTTTTCTTTCATTGTGTTTGTTGTGAATAATGAAAAATAGATTGTAAGCAGGGATGTGTAATCTTGGGTTCAATTCCAGACGTCCCTTTCCCCATTCCCCAACATCAACAAGGACCAAAAAGAATGATGAAAAATAGTGAGAAGGAAGAGATTATGAGTAAAGTTGTAAATAAAATTGTTAACTTAAGCTGAATTATTTGTTTTTCTTCACATTTGGAAGGACTGAAAATGGAGGGAAAAGAAGGTGCAAAGTTACTCGTTTCTTTCTTCTTGAATCACTTGGTAAGCCAAGGGAAGAACGGAAAGAAAGTAGTTTTTCTTTCACCTTCTTTCATTTCTTCATCTTTCCATCCTACCAAACACTTCGTAAATGTGGAAGAAAAACACTTATTTCAGTAAAATTTACCACTCAATTTTGCCTCTAATCTCTTTCCCTTTTATATTTTCATCTTTCGTACTAGAAAAATTTGTTTCTTTTCCTTTCTTTTTTCTTTTATTAGGTTTATTATTATTATTATTATTATTATTATTATTATTATTCTCTCTATTTTCTTCCTTTCCTAACGAACATGGTGTAAAATAATTAAAAAAAAAATCAAATTAGAAAGATTACAAAGAGAAAATAACATAGACAAGGGACAAAAGAGAGCCGTTGTCTTTTGACTAGGTGATAATTGAAGCAACCTGTTGAATTGGCCACTGCTATAGAAGGGAAAGTTTGCAATCTACGGTCTTCTCTTCCCCAATCCTCCTTAAGTATAAAGAGCAAAATCTCTTCCCTAATGTGGAAGGATGGACGAGGAGGATAGAAAAGTGAAAGAAAACGAATTTTTAGTTTGCTTAGTTGTTTAGAAAAGTGAGAAAAATAAAATAGAAAAGATTGTCATTTATCGTACTCATTAATAAAAATCATTCCAAATTAAAAAGAAAAGAGAAAGAAAATGAGAGTAGTATGAGTTTAAGTTGGTATATTTACGAGATTATTTATATTTTTTAAATTTTATTTATATTTTAATTTACAAAGGGAATAATGATAAAATACATATAATTTATTTTTTTCTCATTTTTTAATTATATCAAGCAATGAAAAAAATAAATTTTTTTTTTCATTTTGATCTTTCTTGTTTAGCATATCAATGAAAAAAATATTTTTTATTTTTTCATATTTTTACGTTAAAGCCTAAGAGTAATAATGTTTTCTCAATTAACTTTGGCTGTCTTTTTAATGCGTCAAAGTTAAACCCCAACAGCGTTCCATTGTTGAAAACATACACGTAGGCTTCATTGTCAAATGCCAACGTAGGATAATCTCTATCAGTGATGTAAGCAAACTTTGCCCTTTCCTTTCCCCACCAATGCTCTCCACTACGGAGTGAGATCATACGTGCGCAAGGGATAAATCTCACTCGTAATTAAACTCTTCCAACACAATGAAATTGGAATGCTTGAAATAAAGAACGGCTGAAAATGAATTGTAAACCCTCCGACACGTTTGCATAATTAATTTTTAAAAATAATATTTAATAGATTTAAAATATAAATTTTAATATATACAAATCTTCTTATCCTAACTAAGATCTTTTTTACCTAAAAGAAAAGTCGTGTTTGTCATGGTGGATAGTGAGTGTGTATATATATATATGAACACGTGTATATATATAAGTCAATTTTTTTAAATAAAAGTAAAAGATTAAATTCATTAAATTAAACTACAGCAACAAAATCACAATTAAAATAATAGAATCAAATTCATACTTGGACTTTTAGAGATAAATAGGCCAAAAACTCAAAGAGCAAGTTTAAGACAAGAAAAAGGAGAATGAAATAGCCATTAGGATCTTTATCCAGGTATAGTTGACCAATGCCATCATTTTGTCATTAATCCATGTCACAACAGAAATGGTTAAATTTCACCTCAGGTTAATTGTCAAACCGTAATGCATTCTTTTCACAGATCCTTCTCAAGTTTCTGGAGTGCAATGCAACGTCATTTTGGACATTGCATGCCTATCTCATTAAGTAGTCCTAATATTTTTCCATATACATGGCATTTAACTAAACTGGATAATTTGAACATAGTATAAATATATAATATGACGTGATAAGTTTAATAAATATGAAAATAATATAACAAATATAATACAACACATTTAAATACAGTTAATAAATATATATCATATTTGTATTAAAGATTTTAACACATTTAATAATTTTTATTATTTTATGTTTACTCAACTGAGAAAATGAAAAAGAAAAAAGATAAACTAGAACCTGACAAGCATGCACCAATTGTTAGTTGTTCGTGTTATGAAATGTTTTGCCACCTCTCTTTTAGGTCTTAGCCAAAGCCAAGTTGCTTGGAGGGCCATGATTATGATCACCTATCCCCTTTTTTGTGATTTCGAATGCTACTACGCCTATACCACCACAACCACAAAGTCTTTTTTTCTTCCTCCTTAATCAACACCAAAGTTGACCTCCTCCTTTTCCACTTGCTGCTGCCGGCTGAACTGCTTGGGAAGTTCATATTTGCATCTAGAATTATGTTAGATAGAGTTTATACACATTTCGCCAGATATCCATCCCTCTTAAATTCACTCCATGCTTGAAATAAATGATAATTTGGTTAATATTTGTGTTACTTTGAAAATTTTTCTTACCAAATGGTGAGCATGCAAATCCCACAGTACACCTCAAATTTATTTTTTGAATAACTTCATCTATCAGTCGAAGCATTAGTAATTCTACTTTGAGATTAAATGTAAAGCTTAATTATATCTAGAACTTATACAATAAGGTAATATTAAGATTGTAAGTGAATAAAATATATAGTTGTTAGAACTCAGGATCTAATCGATTGGTTCATGAGGTCACTTTTAATAGTGACATTTACTAGGTTTGAATCCAAATATCAACATTTGCAATCTTTTTAATTTTTAAATTACAACCTTTTCAATAACAATAAAAAAACATATATAATTAAAGTAAAAATAATTTTTAATGACATCATATGGTTTCTCTAGATCTTTTTATTGCAGCAATAAATCCATCACAATGTCATGATTAGTTTTTTGTTCTCAGATATTCATCGTCTATATGTTTTTGAGCTATTAATTTCAAACGACTTTGGATTTCTTAATGCTCCAAGCATTCAATTTCACAATCTCCACGGCTTCACTTTCCATTGTTGAAAACATACAAGTGGATGGCGTTGTTAATTGCCAAGGTGGGATAAACTGTAGTTGTGATGCAAAACTTTACCACTTCCACTAAAGCTTTCCACCATGGAATGATATATCTTCGGAAAAAGGATGGATTGCAAAGTGTACAAGAGACAAAACCACATTCAAAATGATTGAAATGGGTTATGTTGATGTAAGGATTGTCGGACTATGCTTGCTATGAGGCATTGTTCTCTTTGAAGCAGTGCATAAACTGTCCTAATGGTTTTATTCTTTGAGAAAAGGCATTTCAATAAGAGTGACCCTTACTCTATAAGCTACAATCCATATCCTTGACTAATTGATATGAGATCGTTGTCCTCCCAACACTAGCCCCCCAAGCAAAGGTGTAGACATGTTTTCACATGGGGTTGGTATGGATCCAAAATGGGTTTCCCACAGATAACATCATTCTTAATGCAAGGATTGTTAAATTGTGCCCCCATGATGTATTATCCGTTTTGGAGCAAGGCATAAATTATCCTCATAGTTTTATCCTTTAAGAAAAGAAATCTCAATAGAAGAAAGGTAGTCCTTAATTTATAAGCTATAGTCCATATCATTAGCAAATTGACTTGAGATCGTTATGTGACAGCCCACATATATGGGCCCACATTGACTATCCTATTTAGAGCTTAATCAAAGGTAAGTCAACCTTAAGCATAAAACCTTAGGCGGCACGCACGTTAACCTTAGGGTAAGAAACCCTAGTTTGCCCAGATAATCTATATAAGATAGTATATTCTCTAAAAACCCTAAACTCAATTCCAATAGTAACTAGTTGCTTGTTTACTTGGCTTCTTTTCTTTGCTGACTTAAGCATCGGACTGTGCTCTGAAGTACAAACTCAAGTGCCTTCTAACTTTCCTTGTTTTGCAAATCTCTCATTGGAGAATCCATCAACCATCTCAGATACTAATCTCCATTGTTGCATCAACAAATCAAATGAAGAATAATTGATCTAAATTTCCAAATCCAAAAACTTCGAGATTGCAAAAGCAAAATTTTTTCCAACAAGGTCTCAATTATAGTGCAAACTTTTGTGATAATATTGGTGAGAACTATTGAAGCATTTTCAAAATAATGTCACATTATAAGTAAAATGTTATGTCTTCAATAATTGAAGAATTATACTTTCTTGGTTGTTTACTAAGAATAGTGACAATCCGAATAGACATAATATCTATATAAAAAGATAGCTATTTGCTTCTAAATAGATACTTGATTTTTTGAAGACATATAGAAAACAATAAAGGTTAGATATTGTCCTATATATGAACGAAAGCCACAAAACCCTCACAAGGTCTTTCAACATTGCAAATTTGATAATTCTCTTTTTACCATGGTAAATGCTCACTGGATTAATTTCGTCAACGCAAAGTACAATTGGGCTTCATTGTATCTTCAAGGTTTATGTACTGTTAACTCTTCTATATACCAAATTACTTGTGGGGGCAAATAAAAACTTAAGGAAAATGCCATTACTATTACATGTTTAAGGCCTTCATTAATATCTCATGATTTTCTTAATCCCATGTACTAACAATCTTAGAGTTTTATTTATGCAATTTTGCAAAAATTTTGATTGAAAGTCCGAGGTTTTCATATAGTCCAGTTGTATTATATTGCAATGCACATTCTATGCAAATGCCAAAGGAAATGAAGCATGCGTTCAGTGAGGAAATGAAAGACTTTAATCCCATTATATTGATCATAAGTTATGGGTAAACATGGTGGAAGTTTCTTGTTTCAAGGGGAATTATGGATTTTCTAGTGGTGGGGCCAAGATAAAAATAATGAATGGGCATTTAACAGTAACTATGTCATTATATGACCAACATGATCCAATGCAAGAACCATTATATATAAGGTATTCATTCACCATTATTTTAATCTTTTTAGGTGAAACCATCAGTATTCGAAAGTTCACTTGATTTCGATTAATCTAGCTCGAGCTGACTGAAGTCCTATAATAAGGGTAGAGCTCTCCCAGTGAGGGTGTTTACATACATAAGACTCAAATGGGAGATTTTACATAAGGGAAAGGAAGTACCAACCACTCGTTAATTGCCTTTATTTTAATTTTAATGTCTATATTGATGGATGTATATATAAATACAATCTGTAATATGCAAAATGTATGGTTTTTGAAGATTTATTGCATTGATGTTTAAATATGCTTATAATGGTCTCAATGTGTGTGAGATGTTGAAATCTCTTTTCAACTTGCAAATAGGCATATTGATCCTATATTTGTGAAAAAAAAAATTGTGCATAGCAAAAATTTTTTGGACTTACTAATAGTGGTAAAAGGTAGTATAATGATGGAAAATTTAGAAATTTTTGGTATAGTAATGAAATCAAGTTATGGTGGTTTTTGTAGCCATAAACTTGGAATTGGACATTGAATTGGTTAGGTATGCATGTTCATTAAGTGTACCCATTAACATTTCTTTCGAGATACATAGGTATCATGAAAATGTATATACTTGAATGGCCTTGGCATTGTCCAGAATCTATAGTTGGTAAAATACGACTGGTCGACTAGCAATTGTTTTCATGTTTTGACATCAATAGCTCTAGTCTCTACTAATTCATTGGTAATGAAGTTCATTTTCTATATCATCCGTATTGTACTAAATACAAATATACTAACTTTTATATTGGACCTTGTAAGAAAATAAATATATAGTAAATTGTATCCATGCAGTAATTTGTATCCATTTACAATCTCATTATTGCAACTTGAACATATTTATGCTTTTAAATATATTAGAGACATTTGGAAAAGTTAATCATGCACCAGACATTGTTTAAATGGGAAAAAGCTAAAGTAGTATGAGATATATTTGAATGTTTTGCTGATTTATGGGTATGGTTACCTATATGGTTACCTATATCTTTGTATAATAGGTTATTATATTACTAATACAATGATAATGACCATGGTATGTATTATTTTGAAAAATATAAGTTGATTATTCTTACTAATTATATAGCATGAAATGCATTAAAATCAGACATATATAGCATTTTTGAGTGATCTCGAAAAGAGATACAATCGTAACAGATTTCATAATTGCGTTTTGTTTTAAACATGAGGTTTGTAAATATATATAGATATAGAAAAGCATAAATATGAAACTAACGGAAGGATATTTTTTGTTGTCCCTTGATTAATGTTTTTCATATTATTGGTTATCTTAAGTAGTCATTAAAGGTAGAAAAATGAATTCGAACCTAAAACCTGCTCAAAAAACCCAAGCTTGAATATGAACGAAATAGGATTTGACCAAAATGTCAAAACCCGAACTTGAGAAAACTCAAACATGAAATGGATCAAGCTTGAAAAGAAATGAACATGGAAGAACCCGAACTCAAACCCAAACTCGAATTCAATACTAAAAATAAATATGATGAAATTATAATTGAATAATTTTTTTTAGAAAGCAAAAAACTTTAATTATTAATTTTCTTCTAATATTTTTTAATAATTTAATTTAAAATTAAAAACTCAACATATATTTTATATATGATGAAATTATAATTTATAAAAAAGTAAATTATATCATGAGTTTTGAGACCATTGTCAATGGGGTATATCATACATTTATCATAATTTCTCTAATTTAATTAATTAAACTCATCGGATACTGAGAGCTTATATATTCTAAAAGTGAAATTTTAAGTACTTTGCATATTATTATGATAGTATTATTGTTATTTCAAGTAATGATATGGTAAAATTTAAAAAAAAGACATAATAAGTAATATCATATCAAAAATAAAAGAAACGATCATATATTAAACTTAGACTAACAACATAGTAGAAGAGAATATAAAGGTAACAAAATAAAAACTAAAAAGCTTAAAAATCAATATATATATATATATAGATAACAAGCAACACCTGAACCCTAACCATTGATTAAAAAGTTAAAGTATAGAAAGCACTTTCAAAAATTACATTCAATAATACTTCAAAGGTAAAGAGAAAACAAGAACAATATAAGAATACTAAATGATCAGAGAAAATTATGAATTTTGATCAATACATAAAATATTAAATTCATTTGTTGTTTGTAAGTATCATCTCAATATTTAAAAAATCAAACTTATAAATTAAGATAAAAAAGTATTATTATAAATGAAACTTTTATTAACTCTTTATGATTAAAAAATTGATATTAAAAAGTAAAAATATTCTAAATTATGACCGTATTTACAAACTAAAAGTAATTGATCCTTTAAAAAAGGTGGAGAATCTCCCTTCCAAATGTGATTGCATTCTTCTCCTCACCTAGAACAAAAGATAATGTATAATTAAATAATAAATCATAAAAATATTCTTTAGAAAAAGTTTCAAAATAAGAAAATCTTACCCTTGTATTCATAAAACCAATTTGGAGTGGTAATCAACGTTGCTATTTTTTCATAAAAAGATAACTTTTTCAATTTGTTAATAGTGGTGAGAATCCTTGGCACATTCTTTGCTATTCGTGAAAGGAGAGAATATCGAAATTTATTTTTTTTCAATAATAAAAAAATCAATATCCTTATAGTAGTCCTCTCTAACTTTATCTATATATATATATATATCCAACTCTGTGCTATTTGAATTAGATTAAGAATCAAAATGACAAAAAGCATATATTAACAAAATAAACAAAATCAAATACTATATTGTGATAATAAATGTAAAATAAAATAAAAGATAAAAATAACTAAATATTGAATTTTTAATTAATAATTTAATAAAAGTGTAAACAAATATATTTACTCTCATGTCTTAAGAAATTACTCTTTGACTACTTTTTCAATGTCACCAAATGAAGCGAATTGCTGCTTCCCAAATTTACTTCGATACTTTTCAAGATGCTTCTTCATTTGTTCAAGAATACCTACCCACTTATTTTCATATTATGGAACCAATTATGAGAAGGCATATTGCAATAGTTGTAACATAAAATGAGGGTCAAGTGTGGCTACCAAAGATAGGACCAAAGTGTGTTCCTCTAATTACTTTGTAACTTTTCATAGTTATAGTCATTTGCGTAATGATTGAATCTTTAGATAAAAATTTTTCCTCAATATTTTTGTGAATTTGGCACACACTTTCAAAATATAAGTTAGAGGATATTTAATTCCTGAAAACAAAATTATTAAGTACTATGTTCATTATTTTAAAAAAAAATAGAGAAGGGTTTAGGGCTTTTTTTAGCTGCTAGTTCTTTCTAGAATACCATATCTCATTTACCTTTCTCCAAGAGTGTGAACTACTAGCAGGCAGATTCAATTTTACTAGATTGGGCAATACTTCTTTCACCCTATTTCGTGATAGAATGTTCGTATTTTGTGAGATTTGTCTTTTTGTTTTCCAATATTGATCAAAAGAAAATATAATATTGTCATCTGTTTTCTCCCAATCAATGAGATTTTCTCTATTATGAAAATAATTACTTTTCTATTATAAGTGAAAATTTTTTTTAAGAACTTCTTGAAGATAATGAACATTGAACATTTTTTTCTATAAGTTAATTTTTATTTCTCACCCTTTGCCTTTATCCTAAAAGAGAGGTCTAATAGGCTGCATTGGATGAACTACAACTTTTTTCACTATCTCTAGTTGTGATAAGTTGGATCCTAGAAAGGGATCTGCATTTTATTAATACACCATTACTTTTTCCTTTCCTTCCCTATAATTAGTGGAAGTTTATAAAAACACTAATTGATGTTCTTGTACACATGAATATTTATATATAAAACAACTAAGTGGATTTGATTGTAAAGTTTTGCCACTATGAAAACTTGGAATCACCTTTATTTAGCACCCGATGGTGGAAGAATAGTAGAAGACAAAAGAGGCTTTGGACATGATACGAGATGGAGTGGGAGAGAATAGAAAAATTAGGTTAAAAAATTTAAGGATATATATTAATGGTAAAATAATAAATTACTGATAAAAATTATTTGAAACATGTATTATTGCAAATGGCCATCTATTCAATCTTAAAATCTAATTGTTTTGATGATATTAGAAGCTAAATTATATGAAACTTAATTTTTATTTTAAACTAATTAATTAATTTTGAAATTAGCTAGCTAGTTTTCATTAAGGAGAAAACATCTTTGATTATTGAAAGTATTACGTTCCAAATCTTATACTAATGTAACTTATAAAAAACCAATCATATTATAATAATTAGAAAAATAACTTTATAAAGTTTTGGATTTATTAAATAAAATACATTGCTAAATAACTTTGACAAAAGACAATATTGTGCTCGAGATGTTTTTTTTTTAATATTTCATAGAAAAGAATATTGTAAATAATAAAATAATATTATTAATAATTTATTGTTAATTATTTTATAGATTATTTTGTTTCTGTTTTGTTGTAAGAAAAATATTTTATACATGATTCTTTTTAAAAAATTTTAGTTTCCTATATCTTAATATATTTAATATAAATATAATCATATAATATGACTTGAAAATGTAAACATGTTAAAATTTATATAAAACGAATTTTTAACATGTCGTAATTTATATAAATATATAATATTTTAAATAAGATTATGAAATAAAAAGTAAAATGAAAACGAACATGATGAGTGATGACATGTGATAAAAAATTAAAATTTTCAAATGTTATATGATTATACAACACAAACACAACATGAAAAATAATTAAAATATGATACAACACAAAAATGAACATGACACGAATAAATAAAACGTGTCAATTATTTTAAATATTAATATGATTAATTTGCAATATATGATATGATAACAATAAATTATTTAAAAATTAATTTTATATATAAATATAGAGTTTAGTAAATAAATATAATAAAAATATCATATTATAACAAAAATTTACTTAAAAATAATAATGATTTTTTTTAAAAAAAATGTAAACATTAAATTACATAGAAATTTAACATAAAACAAAAATGATGTAAAACATAATCAAACCCAAACCCAAAAAGAC